>JAMKQA010005805.1:0-46676 GCA_024699735.1 Posidonia australis
TAAAATTGAAATATTTGTTCCCACAACTATTTTCTATCTGTAAATGGAAGAAAGTATCTGTTTACAGAATCCATAACATTTTCGACACTGATTTCAATAAGTTGTTGGATACTTCTAAAATAATATCTAGTGATTTTGATGTGTTACAGTCCTAATTGGATTTACTGACACAAATTATGCAATCTATTACCTTTGAAGAGGAAAGGGATGTCATATCCTGGACCCCTTCTCCTTCCTCCAAGTTCTCAGTCAAATCATGTTATATAATTCTGAATGATGATGGGCTCAGATTTAATTTGTTTGAGCAGATTTGGAGAACTTGGACTCTTCTGAAGGTCAAGTTATTTTCTTGACTTGTTATTCATAATAAAAACCTCTCTAAGGAGAATTTGTTAAAGAGAGGGTGGACTGGATCACCCACTTGTATATTATGTAACCTTAATATTGAAACTAATACTCATCTGTTTATGTTTTGCGATTTTGTCTCATAGATTTGGCAGTTTTTTTTATGCTCCCAACTGTATCCTGGATATTTCAATTTGGACTACTTATATCTGCATAAACCTGTCCTTAAATTTCATTTAAATAATTGCAGTTGGTTTGTTTTGATTCAGGTTATCCTCTGGGTAACCTGGAAAGAAAGAAACAGCAGGATATTCCGTAATAATTTCAAGCCTACTTATGCTATTATTTCTAATATAATCGGAGTAATGGGACACTGGTTAGATTCTCTTCTACCAGGTTTTGAAAAGGAGGATTTGAGGAGCACATTAGCCTCTATGAAGGCTGTCTGGACAGAGAACTTATCTGCTTCCTTCGATGCTCCTTCTACCTCTAATGACTCCATTATTCCTACTACTGCTGCTGCTGTTGTTGCTGAAGCTATGAAGCAGTAACTGTCTTTTGTTTTTGATTTTGAAAACATTATTGTCAGCTTGTTGGCCGTTTGTATTATTGACAAGAATATTGCCTAAGTTTTTTTGTGATTGTCTGGACCCATGATTCCCTAGATTTTTGTCCCGAGAATTATAATCTAATATAACATAACATAACATACCATTGCCAAAAAAACAAAAAAAACGACCACCGATGTTTGCATCTCTACAAGATCCAACTACCGAGAAACAATCACAAAAACCATTCCAACGTAAAGCAACAGACCAGTAAAAAATGAAAAAAACAGATCACTAACCTCCACGAACAGCTCTCGGAGATGAGGAGAGGAGCTTGCTCCTCCGGGCACGAACCCTAAAGGACGAGAGCGGCGGCGAAGGGTGGGGAAGAGAATGGGAAGCCCGCATTTCGATTTCCGCAGCGCGGAGTCTCGATCCACCCACCGGCACCGGAAGAAGATACCTAGCCATCGCCATCGCCATCGAAAGCAACCAGGACAACGCAGACGAACCAAGCACAGAGAACTAGAACACTGGAGACTGGGTAGAGTAATAACAGATGAGGACGAGCAATGGCGTCACGTGAGGGGCGGCGGGATCTCACGTGAGGAGCACGTGCTTCCCGGTTGCTGCTGCATATTTTGCCAGTTGCCAGACGAAGAGGGGAGTGTAGAGGCGGGAGGGAAATGGTGGACGACAATTGCCTTGATGGGACTTGTCCTCCACCACCAGCACCGCAGTCTACTTCTGCCGGTGAGGATGGTGCTGGTGGGGTGAAGACTCTGCCGACGATGACGACGGTCTCGCGGCACTACTTCGGAGATTGGAAGGATGGTGAGGACGGAGACGGTGTCTGCCATGGTTTCCACATCGACATCATCGAGGTACGCTAGGAGTCTACGGTGCTGGTAGAATTTTTGAATGCTGTGCTGTTGTTGGTTTTTTTTTTTAATGTGTTGGTAAAAGATTAGTATGGGAACGGTTTCCGGATTGTAGAGGGAATTGCCAAATCAGATACTGGAACTTTGCAGGGGATAGTTTTCACAGAGTTTTAGATTGTTGTAGTGGAGTGTTTGTACGCCAAGGGTGAACTTTAAAGATTTAGGTAAAGTAATGAATGTGGAATTGTGGAGGGCTTGAATTATTCGATTCTGTGCTTTTCATTGTCCGATTGGTTTCAAGGAAGTAGTGCATAATTCTGGGAACTCTAATTCGGGTGATTGGTATTGTTTCAAATAGAAGTGGTGTGTTGGCGACTTCCTCCTCGTTTTGGAGAGGGAGTAGGGCAACTCAATCTGCGCATTTTTCTTTTCAGGTCACGGGTCCACTTCTAGGAGATCCTTGCTACACAATCACACAAAATTTGTTCCGGAACTCCACTATTTAAAATATTTTCCACGAAACCAATCGGATATGGGTCCTTTTGGAACAACGTCGAGACTCTCGTAGTCATCCCTTACTACTAGCTTCTGGATTCTAGTTCAAAATCTAAAGTTGAGTTTATAACTTCCATGCGAATCCAACTTCATCTCAGGAACAACTTTTGAGAAAATCAGATTCCTTTATAATCTAAATCTCTTATAACTTGTTCCCACCATTACCGAACTTGTTTTTTCAGTATGGAGAAAACATTCAGAATGAACCTGTTTCTATAGCATGTTATTTCATCAAAAAACGGAACAAGGCAGACATTCTACTTCTAGTTTCTTGATTATGGCTTGTCTTGATGCTTGAGGAGATGCACCTGTTATTGTTCAAAAGCATAACAGCAGATATTTTTGTAAAAGAACTCTACTTGTTGGTATTCCTCTAGAGGAAGATTGTTCAAGTACAACAGATTTATAGCTGCACTCAATCAGCCACTTGGTCAATAAATTTTCATAAAAAAATTTACAGAAGTCTTTGGTTTTTCTTCTTCAGATTTCAGCATTGATATTTTCATTTCCGTCCAACATGAATATGGTGAACTGCCCATTCTAGTTTATGAATGAGATAAGTATGTTTATCTTTTTGTTTTATAGAACATGCAAGAAGACTATGGAATGTTTGTCTGGCCTTGCAGCATTGCTCTTGCTGAGTATGTATGGCAGCACCAAACACATTTCTCTGGCAAATCTGTCGTTGAGGTATCATTGTATTTCATTTTTTTCATCTTTAGTTCATATATGACTTCCCTATCTTTATTCTATTTTGAATTTTTTATGTATCATGCAATAGAATTCAAAATGGTATAGTTTGAGCGTCATTTCTTTTGAATAGAGCTACAATTACTTGGATGCGGAGACATAAGTTTTATGTATTTTTGCAATTATTTTCAAATTTTCTATTTTATAAGGTTGTACTTTTTAGAACAAACCCACAAAGAGATGTAGAATAGGAACAAGTGCTGGCATTTCTAAATCTAAATTTGCCAATAGAAAATGTTAACTTTTGACAAAAATGATTGTGTCTTGTATATTTTGGATATTACACTTTAAACAAATATGTTGGATATGTTCTGAAAACTGAATCACCTTGCAGCATATCGTATTAACTTTTTCCAGTGATAGTCCTTGTTTACATTATGTTTCATTATTGGCAAATGCCACCTGCTCTTGCAGCTAGGTGCAGGAACTTCCTTGCCTGGTTTGGTAGCTGCAAAGGTTGGGGCCGATGTCGTACTGACTGACAATGCAAACAGATTGAAGGTTATTTGTAAAACTCTGCTAAAATTAAATATTCTTTGTTGTTAGAGACCATATGCATTTTTTATAAAGTTAAGAATGGTTACATATAGCAATGAGCACAGATAAGCCAAAAAAAATTCTCTTTATTCTCGCTTATGTTGTTTGATTAATGTTTTTATGTTTATCTCAAGATTCATTTTAAATGACAAGACAGTGCTCTATGGATTAGTGGAATATTAGGATAAAATGCTCCATTCTAGATAAGAAAACTAGAGAATGAAAAGTCAGCATTGTAGGAAATAATACAAAAATTAAGAAAACATGCAGAGCAGGAGACATAGATCTTGTTTGTTGCTGAGGTACTGATGGATTTTTTTTTTTACCCAAAGATGATTCATAAGATCATGCCAATCCTTTATCTTGAAAGTCTACATGCCAACCTTGTAACTGGGATTCTTTTTAGGTTTTAGGATGTACTTTTATGTGGACCTTAATGACTATATATCTACTGTTATTGCTTTTATCAATACTAGCTGCAACAATAGTTTCAGTCTTGCCTTTCTGTTTATTTCATAAGTTCCATGTTGTGATGCTCTCCTGAATTGGCGTATGAGTACTTACTTCAGGAATGTGAACTTGTCCTCTACTCAAATCGCAAATGAAGATGCCATATCTACTAATTGTTGTTTTGTGCTTCAGGTGCTTCACAACATGAGAAAAACATGTGAACTGAACAAAATCAACTGTAAAGTATGGTAAATTATCTTCTAACCTGTCTATTGGTGTTAGCAGCTTCTGTATTCTTGACAAATAGTTGTCTTCTCCATCTTGAAGATAATGGGGCTCAATTGGGGAGAGTGGGATGCTTCCATATTTAGCATAAGCCCTCAAGTTGTTCTTGGAGCAGATGTCTTTTATGACAGCAGTGGTGTGGCTTCATCATCTTGTGTACAATTATTTATTTTCTTACATTCATTTGTTTGCTCATCGCTGCTAAAATATTGTGGAATCTGTCGTGATCAGATTTTGATGATCTTTTCGCTACAGTCACCTTCCTGTTGCAGAGATCTCCTGGATCGGTTTTCATGACAACTTATCACAACAGAAGGTGGGCTCATTGCTTATAGCCATTTCACAAGATCTTGCATGTAAGCATCATTCAGGAATGTGCTGATCACTTTATCTTGTCCTGCAGTGGTCATCATCTCATTGAGTACTTGATGGTGAAATGGGGCTGGAAATGTAATAAGCTTTTAGACGTCTACTCCTTCATGCCATCTAACAAGGCTGCTAAGTTACAGGGAAACATTCAACTTGTTGAAATTGCATGCAATAACGAAAACTTCTTATGAGTTGTAACTTTGTATGAGTTGTTGAGATTAACTTTACTGGTAGTAGCATCAATTCTATCAGATGTTCAATGCATAATAATTTACATCTAATAATGTGTGGCAATCAGGAAGCTTTATGAGCATAGATCTTAATTTGGGTGTGGACTTGTTTAAATTGTAAAGTTGAAATATTGAAACTCATGAATACAGTGTATTGGAAGACCAGTGCGGACGGCAAATACTCTCAGTTAACATACAGACACGGGCGAAAACGTTGATGTTGCATGATACAGCTAGGGCAGGAGTTCAGTAAGCTTCTGTGGAATAATAGCATGCCTTTCTTGATTAATGGATTCCCTGAGGACTTGGCAATGTGTTCACCTGTTTAACTAACAGGTTAATGTTAAACAAGATGTTTGACATCTTACATGAGTGTGTTTGTAAGCAGTAAAAAATAAAAGCATCACGTGAAGTGCATTTCCTTCGATGAGAGAACCAGTGATCAACTGTTGCATTGTAGACAAAAGAGTTTAATTACAAAAAATGGATGGATTTTCTTTTCATTTGCTTTTCCAGCTACATAATGTAAATTATCATCAGATCAGAATTGAACAGTTAAACAATACATTACTCAGTAACTACTATTAAATTGCCATATGGCAAATTGTTTAAGATAAAATACACGCGAATTATCAAAAGAAAAAATAGCTCAAGATAGTGTCCCACTATCTTTATTGTCAATTGCTAATGTACCACTGCTAATCGTACACCCCTGCATGGTACATTGACAGTGGTACAGCTGGAATTGTAAATACCAATAACTGTTTTAAATAGACATCAAAAATACTGATCGGAAGTTATTGTCCAAAAAATGACCCAAAGAGAGAGGACTTCGTAGAAATGATTTTGCAGGATCCAAAAGAGCAATCTCTTGTCATAGCCTCTAATCGTTAATTTCCAGGCTACGCAACTTAGCCACGGACCAAATCACATGATTGCAGCATTAGCTTTATATTCAGAGTGCATGACGACCTGCAATGACTAAAAGTTTAAAACATAAAATTGCATTTAGTTTCTTGATGAACAAACATGAGAACTGAAGAAAGGCACCTTCTGGTGTCATTGAATGTCTCTTAGCTTCATGTAGTCTTCTTCATTCAAGAAAGAATCCTTTATCTTCAGCCAATCAGCTGGTTTTGGCATAATAATAGCAACGTAACCTTCTCTATCTGCCTGTCAAGCATATAACCTTCTTGTTGAGGGTCCGCAATGTATGCAACAATAGGAACAATTAATCACAATTCGCACAGGCAAAATTAGCCAGTCTTTCACAATTAAGCTGCTATTCAGGCTGAAATAACTTCCAAACTGCAGCTTCAAGCTTGCCAGTGTTGATTACACTACATCGAAAGGAAATAGTAATTCCTCCCAGTGATTGAAGTAATATGTCTTGCAGACTTAGATGCACTTATCAAATTTATGCAGATGATTTATCTCATTTCATCCTCCTCCACCAACCATTCTTTGCTCTTAATATGCGTTCATCATTTAATCTTCCCCATAAAACCGACTATTTTATTCTCAAGTTCCTAGTTTATGTACCCTTCTGTCAATGTTTTATATGAAAATCCTATTGACTTTAGTGAACCCTTTTACCACATAATACCAAGGACCAAAAACTCCATTATAGCCAACTTATTCTATTTTATTTTTTACCTAATATTCGCTCACATATTTATATTCACATAATTGATGTGACAGTGTCAGTATTTTTTTCATTTGGAAATCCCTTGATGGCTTGACCATATATGTACATTTAGTTGTCTGCATCCTCTGAACATGAAGCAGCAGATTTATCCAACTAAATGGGAACAAGCTACAATTGTTAACAGCTTCAGGTTTCCAGGAATTCTTTAGGTACTTAAACAAGCCTGCATTTGCAGCAGGGATAAGTTTGCAATACAGGACTTACAAGTCCTTGAGGTTTCTCCCAGCTGAATATACTTTAGAGCAATTTTTTTTGACTTCATCTTAAGCAGAACATTAACACCCTCTATTGATATTATTTTCTTTGACAACTAGTCATAGGAAAGACTAAATTGCCCAGACTATGCTTTTCTTATGAAGTAGCATTTTAGTGATATAATGGAGATGGGAAGTGAATAGGTATTAGCACTTTGTCTAAGTTAAGCATATTCTTCTCCCTCCAAGTATTGCCCTTGACTAAAAAGTCACTGTAGGGTTACAATATTTATACATAATGCGATAGACATAAGGACCCAAGACATCAATATCCAATGGCAATGCCAAATTTCTATTTTTGCTGATGGCTATGGTTCCCATCTAAGCACAAATAATTGGCCAACGCATATTCCATTTTTGTGATAATGAAAAAAAAAATCAGTCAGATGCCCATTGGAATCATCTAATTAAATATTTATGATACCCAAAAGTAAGCTATTGGGTCTTGCTCTAAAAGCATCAGTTCTGGCATCTTGCTTATTGCCACAAAATAGGCTTTTCTAGTGTTAATTTTCTGGTACCTATTTGCCAATATTTTAGTTTTATAAGGATAAGATGACTACAGATATGGCATTATGTTTCTCCTGCAAACAAAACAGAGAGCAACTTGTATCTTCTCTTAGATCATTGTCTTTCTCTTGGTGATTGTACAGTTGCTAGACCTTTACCATTCCTCTGAAGTATGACAGAAACTTCAAATAATGTTTCTACAGTTCTTTACCTTCTTGCAGTTGCACCTCAATATGAAAATTACTTATGCATAGAGGGATGTGTTAGCTTCAATGGTCCTCAAAAAATATGTCAGCAGTGTATTCTGACCATGGTTACTTTAGAATTTGGGTAGCATGTAATTTTAAAGTAAATGCATCTTTCTCAATCCCTCAAGAGCCCTCAAAGAAATCAGCTGTACATTTTTTTCGTCACTTACTCTGCAATTTCTGTAGTATGTCATTGCAAATTACTGATTTGTTCATTCAGTAAATTTTTTTATCGGAAGTTAAGTTGTATAGGCAACTAATTCTTGTTTAATTCTTCTGTGATCCACCGATTACACCGAACAAGTACCGAAATATGTTCAACTGAGAGAAAAAAAATCATTGATTAAGGACAGATTTGTTAAATTCCTGCATATACAATATCACTCGAAAACCTAAGAGTCCTCTACTTTTGTTGGTAATGAAGAGCTGTATCCACTCAACTATAGAATAGGTTGACAAAAGAGTAACAAATTGATCTCATAGTTAAGGCCCTGGACCCCGCCATAGTGGGATACCTTATTCTAAGGTTCTGCCTATCCTACTCCTATGGAATTGGCCTATTCTCGCTTGTATTAGTCAAAGTATTTTGAAATGAAGAATACGTTTTCAGCATGAGGAAAAGAGTAACTACAACTTTAAATTTCCATCGAAATCCACTTAATTAAGTCTCCTAGATTCCATGAGCAAAACCAAAACAACAGTAGACTTATGTTTAGATGAGTACAAGGAGTTATCAAAAGCTATTCATCAAGACTCAAGAACACTAGACATACAGGATCTCAATAGGATATATAAATTCATATACTTACAGAGGTCTTCAGCAATTCAGGATGCTTGATCAGTCTATCGTTGACCTCCAATAGAGAACCTTTCACGCAGCACCTAACAAGACCAATCCAACATAAGTCCTTCAATCTCAAACCAAAAAGGCCATTACTAACATAAAGCATCAAAACAATTTAACCATATCCAAACCTGATAATGTAAAAGTTATCACCGTTAGAAACTTTACAGAGCGCCGAGTTGGATTCCAAGTGTCGTGCATTCTGCATCACATGATACATTACAACGAAGTCAACAACGACAAAAAGTTTCATGTTCTCTCCATGTAATCTCTGAAGTAGCACACAAGCTTCTATACAGCTTCAATTACCTTCTTCCTCTTCCCAGTGACCTTCATCTCGCTACGATCCGATTTCCCAACGTTGAAATCAACAGTCTCTACTCCACCATTCTCCGTCAGTGCCACATGAGTCGGCGCCAAACCAATAACACACAACCTTTTGCATGCAGGTATTCAGAAGAAGAAAAAGCGACAGCGTAACAAAGAAATGACCTTTTCCAAGATTCAGTATTGCTTGCTCTTACCCGTTGGCATGGCGGTAGACATACTGATCATGTCCGGGCTTCAGAAAATCTGCAAGAACAACAATAGGAACACAAGCCATTAAATAAAGACCACCACCATCCTGGAATTGGCGGAGAATTGCTGAAAACTCACCGGCTGCGTAGTACCTGACGAAGTTGGCTTCCACAGCGGAAGGCGGGACCTGCGGGAGATCGAGGGGATTGGGCAGAAGAAGACGGCCAAGCTCGTCTTCCTCCTCCTCCTCTTTTACCTCCAATCCCGTGACTCCTGTTCTCTTTTCTTCTTTCTCTACCACTCTTTCTTCTTCCATGGCGGTCGCGGCGGGCGGGCTTTCCCAGTCGCGAAACGTAAAACAGCCACTTCCAACGATACCTGAATTGAGGCAGACGCTCCACTCATCCGCAGCCTCTGTTTTGTTATGCTGTACCTTCAAATGCATCACTTTCTTATCAAAACAAACTTAAATTTTGCTCTCTTTTTTCCCCACTGCAAAAAAACTCATGGATCTTATGCAAGTTTTTTTTCCTGTTTATGATATTAAGTTTATAACCCACAAATATGAAATTTTAAATCATTTAGTGTTAGAGTTTAAATGAGTTTTAAATGTAGTTCCCAAAACTTTAAAATTTAGAATCTTTAACCACTTGAGCTTAATTTTAATTAAGTTTGAAGTAAATTTTGTCATTACAAACTTCAAGTTTTAAGTGATTAGACTTTGATTCTGGATGAGCTTTAACTATAGTTCCAAATACTTTAAAAACTTCAAAATCTTTAAGCCACTTAGGTTTAATTTTAATTGAGTTTATCGTAACACACTCCATACCGTAACATATTCCTTATCTTTGCATACTCCTAGGATTTTTGTGAGTAAAAATTCAACCTAATGTGTAACAACTTCATTTAAAAAGTTCTAAGCATCAATTTTAAAACCTCAATCAATGATGATTACACTTAAAAAAATTATGAAATTGGAGTATTCTTTGGATCATGAAGTGGATTATTATGTTTTTTTTTTTAGGATTTGTTTGACAACCACTTATTTAAGTGCTTATTGCTTAAATAAGTAATTGATGTGTTTTGTTAACCACTGATAGATAAGACTTATCCATTAGCTAGTCACTTAAACAAGTAAAATTTCACAAGCAATCTAGTCTTGCTTATTTTTACCATTTAAAATTATTTTATTAAGATAATTTCAAATACCATCTATATCCTTTGTTTTTTTGACTCAAAAACATAAATATTTATTCTTATAATCAATATACATTTTTACAAAATAATAATGCATTTTTACCGTCTATTGGATAATTTCCAAAAAACCCATGTTTTGTGTAAATCTATGTAAAAGTTACATTTTAATCCATCATAACGATAATTTTATATTTTCCAATATTTTTTTAATAATATAGTAATTATCTTAATCCACACTTTTTAAAGTGAAATTACATTTGTCCAATGACTTATAAAAGTTTTTTAAAATTATTTATTCATCAAAATAGTATCGTAACTGCTAAGTTTTATGGACCTACAATTTAATTCAACATAATTTACAATTGCAAAAATTGTATTATCATCCATTATTTTAAAAAAAATTATATGTAGGTCCATAATTCAAATAAAAAAATTTTTTGATGGTATATTTTCAATCCAAAAGGATTTTAATGTATTACATATATATCATTTATTATTTTGTACATACAACTACGTATTTTACGTGTAAAGAATATGATTTTACAAGAATAGATGTGTGTGTGTATGAATTTATGAGGGTGTATATGTAGATAAATATATTTTTGAGGGTATTTTTATATATTAAATATTGGTAATTATTATTTTTAATTTCTTTAGAGATTAAGGGAAAAAAAGAAGATGTACTTGTTATTTTTACCAAACAATAGGCATGAATCAATGCTTAAATAAACACAACAATTAACGATTGTCAAACATAACTTGTAGCAATTAAATAAATAATAAGTACTTATTTTTGACACTTACTTTACTAGTTTACCTAAAGCCACATTGGTTCTTTTTTATTTTTGCTTTTCAGAAATGATATTTTATGCACTCGAACTTTGGGATACACCGGGAAGAATGAAACTGCACCACCACCATAGATAATGTATACTCGTATACGGAAATTTCAACTGTGAGCTAAAAGTCAAAAACCCTCGGACCGCAGATGAAAACTCCCCTATTCAATTTCGTTTTGCTGATATGGTCAAAACTTTTCATTTATCCACCACTGGGGTGCGGTGCAGCACACCGGACAGAACAGTGGTTGCGCCGTAAACCCTTGGTTGGTTTTTCCAGTCAGCGCCCTTCTTCCCCCAAAACCTCCCCCAAGAATAGCAAACCGGAGGATTCGCCGCAATGGCGTTCGGGGGAAGATTCCGGGAGCTGATGAAGAAGTACGGGAAGGTGGCGCTCGGCGTCCACCTCTCCGTCTCCGCCGCGTCCATCACCGGCATCTACGTCGCCGTCAAGAACAACGTCGACGTCGAGTCCCTCTTCGTGAGGGTGGGTCTCTCCTCCGCCGGCGGTTCCAAGCATCAGGAAGAGGAGCAACAGCCTGTTCCCGACCTGGAGGCGGGCTTTGTTGTTGTGGAGGACGAACGTGGGTGTGATAATGTGGTCCGGCAGCCGGAGAAGAGGAATAGGACGGCCGAGTTGGCGGCTTCCAGTGGGGGGGCCCTGGCGGTGGCGGTGCTGCTGAACAAGGCGCTGTTCCCGGTTAGGGTTCCGATCACCATTGCGCTCACGCCTCCCATAGCCAGATTTCTTGCCAGAAGGAACATCATCAAGGGCCATGTGTGACAGTGTGAGTACGATTACTTCATCTCTTTGTGTTTCTATTCTGTTTCCAGAAATGCATAGACAAAAAATTTGGAGCTTTAGGTAGTTTTCAGCCATCGAATTGTTGTTTTAGCCATGCGTGGAAGATTGGAAGTAGGGTAAAATCTTTCTGCCTTGGCTGGTTCCTATTGGAATTGAGTATCGTACAAAAAATTTATCCGTACAAACTGCATGACATCTATTCCAAAAAAAGTTGTGTAAGTTGTTTCCTTGTTACAATTGATGCCCCAAGGTGTTTGTGAGCCTGCTCGTTAGTTTTTGATAGTATATTATGAAGAAACTTGGAGGATCATGTTTTGCTTAATTATATCAGAAACATATACACGCAGGACGATGGTCGCTTTTTATAAATAGAAACAGTTAAACAGAACATAGAGGGATAAGATAACCGTTTAGAATGGAAATGGAATTAACCAACTCAAGTAGCTGAGTTGGCCAGGGCTGTGGGTTTCACAACTTCCATATTCGGATGGAGTCATGTTGGGCTCCCCCAAACCATAAATTTACCTTGTGTCAAAAAAAGAATGGTAATGGAATTTATACATGCTAATAAGATTAAGTGTGTTGGACGGTGAATTTGTAGGATTGTAGTGTTTGAAGCCAAAGAGATGTTGATAAAAAGAGAGTCGCCTGGGAGATTCATGAAAAAATAGTGGACCTGAACATTAGATGAGTGTTAAGAATGACCATTTCAATTCTTAACACTTGGTACAAAATAGAAATCAAGACACTAAAGAGTCATGGTCATTGCACCTGTTTCTCAATATGTCATAGAATGTATCGTAGTCCATGTTTTCTCTTGCATAGCTTATTATGGTTTTCACACACTTTAACAGCCACAGTATCATTCATCTGTCAAAAGAAGATAACCCTTACAAGTTACAATTCTTTAGCAACTCTATCAAATTCATGCAAAGAAGCCACTTGATTAACTGTCATATCCTGTAGATGTTGCAAAAAGTCTTTCCAACAGAATCCACTATTGTAGGGCTGCATGCTTCATCAGCATTGATCATATCGACTTATCTTTAGTGTTTTTCGCCACAAAAGATCCAGATTTCTGGTTAATCAAGATTCTTGAGTCTTGACAATGATATTCTTTGTCGCTCAGAAAGCAAATTATGCTGTTGGTCACTAAATACCATATTACCAAGTTCCTTATCTACATTTGTTGGGGCATTACAAATTTGTTGCTAATAAATCATCAAACTCAAATTATTCCTAAGAGTAGGGCAAAAGTGAGTTCTGCCTCAAAATCTAGGTCTAGCTAAGCTCATGCAACCTGGTTATAAACCCATCATGGGAAGGTAAAAATCACCAATAGATAACACACGGAATATATTTCATAGATTCCTTGTCATGAGAGAGAATTGCTCTCAAGTCTCAACCCTAATGGCTTGCATAGCCATTTTCTTGCTTTTGTCCTGTGGACCTCTCTTACAGTTAGAGCTCTTCATTTTCTTCTTGAAGTATCCATATTTGTTACAGTTGTAGCACAAAAATGGATCTTTGTTCTCGTTATCTTCCTTGCTATCAAATTTCTT
Organism: Posidonia australis; assembly: GCA_024699735.1. Lineage (NCBI taxonomy): Eukaryota > Viridiplantae > Streptophyta > Magnoliopsida > Alismatales > Posidoniaceae > Posidonia > Posidonia australis. The sequence goes on from JAMKQA010005805.1 coordinate 13,437, forward strand.
CCTAGGAGATGCATACTTCTACAGAAACTTCTTCAATTTTCCTGCGAACATTACCATTACTATATTCTCATTAACATTTGAAATGTCATCATCTGATACAATTACCTTTGGGGTGATGCTCTTATGTTGCTTTCTTTATTCTTCCCAACTATTCCCTTGGCCTCAGGACACCATAAGCTTGCCATTCGTTCTTCCAAATCATCATGGAGAAGTCCTTTGGATTTCTGAATTGAAGTAGTCTTCTTTCTCCCTCTTTTTTTTTGTTTTGACAAGTGGTCTTCTTCTCAATAATTAGTTTTAAGAATTTTTAGACTCTAATGCCGGTGAGCTAAACATTTTATTTTTTTAAACTACGAAAGTATTTTTGTTTCTTTTACATGACTAATTCCCCTAAGAGTTATTTCTAAAACATGTCAAGTGTCATTAGCAGTAGGGCATGTTCAGTCCCTTATTAACCTTAGTATTATCTATTGGAGAAAGCAATACATTCATGGCTTTAGAATTTAGGTTAGCAGATTTCTTTTGTTTTTGTGACACAACAGATTTCTTCTGTTCAATGGACCGTAGTATTTATGTCAAAACGGGTTGCACATTTCTTTTTTCTATGTATTTCCATATATCAAAACTTTCGATTGAACATCAGAACATGTAAGCTCATTCTACATTATATAATTAGTACATTGTAGAATGTTCCTTAGTGAATGTGTTACTATTTCATGAAGAAGAGACCATGACAAGGTGAATGTTTTTTTTTGTTAACGGTTTAGAAGTTTAATATTTCATCGGCATGAAAAGCCAAGTAAGATACAATGTCATGGTAAAAATATTACAGAGCCTCAGACATTATAGCCTTCATCAAGTATCAAAAAAGTAAACCAATATGGAAGTACAAATCAGTATCTAACAGAAAAAAAATTCTTAAGACATATGGGGCAATATCACACTTCCAGATTCTCCATATTATTCTGAGAATCCTCTTCAGATGGTATTCTTGAAGATGAAGGAATGGAAGAGGGAATGGAAGGCTCCACTCATTGTGAAGCCATGGCAGAAACATATTGTAACATTTCCTCCTTCTCAAAACTTGAAACAAGAGTTTCTACTCAAAAATGCATCAGAGAAATAATATCGTGTATGATCAAAGAGTATGATCTAGTTGAATTACGAAAAACCCTATTGTTCCTTTCTTTCCAAATCAACCAGAGAATGATTTGAAGTAACAAGGTCCATCCAGAGGATGATAAATCAATTTTAAGATGAGGAGAAGACAGGAACAAATCGGCAACACAAAAAAAACAAGGATATAGGTCAGAAATCAGAAAAAAAAAACTCCAAATGTCCCTTGCAAAGGTACAATTTAAGAACAGATGGTTGTTATTTTCACTGTGAGTAGAACAAAATATGCATAATGAAGACCCAGACCAGTTTCTCTTAAGCAAATTCTCTTTTTGTTAAATTCTTGTTCTTAATAACTAACTAGAAGAAAAGCTTAATTTTTAATGGGGTATTACTTTCCCACAGACATTTATAGAAAGCATTACGAAGACCCACATCATTAAATAGTTTGTAAGCTGCATTCACTGAAAAGGTGCAATTCTTGGTAGGTAACCAGTTACAGATGTCATCATTGGTTTCCAAATTTAAGGATTGCATAATGTTAACAAAACATTCTAGTTGAGATTGAAGTGCTATGGGATCAAGTGAATAACAATAAGTTAGGTTAAACAATCTGTTAAAATCTGAAAGAAACAAATCCCTAGTTGTTCTGACAGATGCCTTCTTGAATCTAGCTGCACTATATAATTCAGGCAATGTGATTTTTAGAGGAATATCATTCCACCATTTTTGATTCCAGAATATAGTGTTAATACCATTACCAACAGTAGCAGTAGTAAAATAGTTAAAGAAATTAAAGCCTTGTTTAATGTGGCTCTACAGGGGGGAACAGATAGGAGCAGGAGAATTCAAAATAGCTCAAGGACCCCTGTGTAAATATCTTGCCCTTAGAATTAATTTCCAAACAGGGTAGTGTTGACTAGAAAAGAACTGCCATATTAGCTTAGTTTTTAAAGCTGTACTGAAGTTTCTCAAATTAATTATTCTCCAACCATTTTGTTGTTTTGGTCTGCAAATATTAGACTACTTAATTAAGTGCAACCCTTTATGATTAGGGGATAATGAGTTCCACAAAAATTTACTTCTTAGAGTATCTATTTTTTTTCTCAATCTTTAAAGACATATGAAGGACAGACATGTAATATGTGGGAATTGCTGATAATACAACATTAATCAAGACTAATCTGCCCCCTAAAGACAAGTGTCTGGCCTTCCAAGAGGAGAGTTTCTTAGTAATTTTTTCTATCACAGGTGTCTAACTGTTAACAATGGCTCTTTTGAAGTGTAGAGGCAGCCCTAGATATGTGATAGGGAGGTCAGTCTTCGCACACCCCATAATATCACATGAGGATAGCAGAGAAGCCTGAGAACCCACACCAGTGAGGGATGACTTATGGAAATTAATTTTTAACCCAGAACATGTTTGAAAACAGCATAGTATTCTTTTAACATTAATCATGTTCTCAGTATAATCTGGCAGGAAGAGAAGAGTATCATCTGCATATTGCAGATTTACTAAGGAAGGACCTTCATGGGGGAAATTAATCTCAGAAATTAAATTGCTTCTCTTAGTTGCCTGCAGCATGGAGTTCAATACATTTGTAACTATAATAAACAGTAAGAGGGACAAGGGATCACCCTGTCTTAAACCATTTGAAGTCCCAAAGAAACCTTTAGCAGATCTATTAATTAAAACAAAGAACTTTGCAGTAGATATACACATGCAGATCCAAGAGATCCACTTATCTCCAAAACCCATCCCAGAAAGAGAGTCTAACAGAAAGTGTCAATTTATATTGTCAAATGCTTTTTCAAAATCTATTTTTAGAATATAACCCTTGGTGTTAGAAAATCTCATAAAGTGTAGGGTTTCTTGCGCAACAAGGAAACAGTCCCCAATAGATCTCCCTGCCAAAAATACACTCTGAGAAGCATCAATGGCAGTGTTCAACACTGGTGACAACCTAGAAGTCAAAGTTTTTGTAATGATTTTGTACAGACTATTAACTAGACTAATAGGTCTAAAGTATTGAATCCTAATGACTCCCTGTTTCTTAGGAATAAGTGCAATGAAGGTCTGATTTATTGTAAAAAGAAAATCAGGGTCATTAGAAGAATGGAAGGATTGAAAGATATTAACTATATCTGATTTCAACAAACCCCAATAGTGCTAGAAAAAAAACAGAGGGAAGCCATCAGGACCTGGGGATTTCTCCCCAGCTAAATGGAACACACTGGATCTGATCTCTTCTTCCTCAAAAGAGATCTCTAACTGTTCAGGGGAAGAGATTTTTACTGGGATAAGGACATCCCAGTTAAATGATATTTGAAGACTGCAGTCCTTATTGAATAGCTTAGTGAAATGGTTCTCAATTTTTCTACAGATCTCCATTTGAGATGTAGATATAGAGTTATTAATGAGAAGAGAAGAAATATTGTTAACCCTCCTATGGTATTTTACCATGTTATGAAAAAAGGAAGTGCTTAAGTCTCCTTCCTTGATCCATTGGATTCTAAATTTTTGCCTCCAATACACCTCCTGTTCTTTAAGAAGGTCAAGATGTTCTAATCTCAAGGCCTTTTTTTGCACCCAATTAATATTATCAGATTGTTCAGCTTGAATATCCAAATCCTCAATTTGAGATTCAATGAATCTGAGTCTTTTAGTTCTATTAGCTTTAATAGGAGCTATCCATTTCTTGAGTAAGGCTTTTAAATTTTTCAATTTAAAACTAAACTCAGACACAAGAGAAGATAGAGAAAGAGGATAACCATGCTGACACCAATAGTCCTTAATTAATTGTTCAAATCCTTCTAAAGAGAACCGGGATTTATAAAATCTGAAAGGGAGAGGGTCCCAATTAGGGTTAACCAGGATTGGGATTTGGTCCGACACAATTCTGGCTTTACCAGAACAGAGCATCAGGGAAATTCCCAGATCAGCCTGGGGAGACTAGAAAACGATCAAACTTTACTAATGTGGGATTATCTTGAAAGTTTGACCAGGTGAAGGAGAAATTATTTGGAGAAACGTCAATCAGAGCATTTTGATCAATAAAATCATTAAATCTGTCCATGTGGGAAGTGCTATTAATGTGGAGGGAATGCTCACTGGAGAACCTAATCACATTAAAGTCTCCCCCCAGAAGCCAGAAGTTATTAACAAGTGTACTGATATAATGTAACTCATCAATAAATAGTGGTTTCAGGTTATGATCACAGGGATCATAGACCCCAGTGAGCCACCAGTCCAAATTAGTATCTAAATTTTCAAAGTTAATAGAAAGGCAGTAATTAGAGGGAATACACCTGATTGCCTTTAATAGCCTGCTATCCCATCCTATTAGGATGGGCACCAAAGACCAGGAATTTATTCTTTTCTCTCCTATAAGCCTTAGAGATCCTTTAGTGAACTCTTCCTTATTAGTTTCACTAACAATAATGACATCACATTTATTAGATATAATAAATTCTTTTAACTCTCTCCTCTTATGCCCAGAGTCCAAACCTTTAATGTTTCATGCTGCTATAATCATAAAAAATTAATGGAAGAAACAGAGGATCCCATCCTAACAGAGGATGTAGTAGGATCTTCTAAATTAGCATACTCCTTATCCTGATCCTACCTAACTTGATTGAAGAAGGCTATTGTTTCATCTTTTGAAGCCAATGAGATACCAATATTCTCACAGAATGATTGAAAATGGTCATAAGAGTCTCACATTATCGGATCCACTTGGTTAACCTTAGAATTAACCAGGGAATCCATATTAGAAGCAGATAAATCATGGGAACTGTTGGAAGCAGAGCTATAAATAAAACCATTATTATAATCTACAAATGATTGATGAACATTACCTGGTGCATGCATAGGTGTAGGAGGTCGTGAAGATGGCTTCTCAAAAGTGGTGGTGCCCAGATCTTCTTGGTCCAGACAATCATAAATTGTCATAACTTTTTTGAATTTTGCCAGAGAAAGTTTTTTGGCTCTGATCTCTGTTTCCACCCAGGTGGAAGCAACATTGGGACCATCAGGATTAGATCTCTGAGGGAGGGATAGGGGTACCAACTAGAGGAGGAGGAGTTGATATTGTTGTCCCAAAAGCTGGAGGGGTGGGAAGAATTCCAACTGTGCAATGTGCAGTAGACAGAGGGGGAGCAGTGTAAGTGGGTCTCATCCAGACATTTTTCCCAGTTTTATGTTGAGTTTTAGGTACAGTGAGGTTCTTCCCACTGTTGTTACCTCGCCAGCCTTTATTACTTTTGAAAGGTTTCCTAATAGGTTGCAAGATCCTAGATGAGGAGGGCTGAGGTGATTGCTTGGGCCAAGTAGGGAAGGACTTTTGTGTGGGAGGGGGGAAGAGGGACATAGGTCCCAATTACGCGTGAACTTGATCGGGTATACAGTTTTCCCGTAGGCATAAAACCTAACATCAGGGATCTCCTTACCAGGGAAAATCTTAATCCTTGTCCTGGCAAAACCCAAGAATTTAACTCTGTCGAGAGAGAGATCGACTTCCAACAGATCAGAAAAATCTGAAAGCAATTTATGGAAAACTTCTATGCACCATAAGTGATGAGGGATCCCTTCCAACCGGATCCAGGTCTCCTCCTCCTTCAGGGAGAGAACTGCATTGAAGCTAGGCGTCCAGTGGACAAAAGAAGCGGAGAGGGACTGAAGGGAGGATCCAAAACGACTTAGGATTTCATTTTTAACATTAACAGAAGGAAACTTTAATAAAAACTTCCCAGCAGAAAAGTCAGATATCTCTACTTTGACATGTAAAGGTCAGTTATTTAGGATGTGCTGCGAAAGAGTGTCAGTAGTGAGTAGAGAGGAGTGATCAGTAACAATAGCGCAACAAGAATAGTGTATCGTGAGGTCGCAGGTAGCGTCAGACGGGGGGATTACAATGGGGTTTTGTGGGGAAAACCAGCCATGGTAGGGGATTGAAGTCTATGCTCCTAAAAGAAATCGCAAATCGCCACAGAATGAGTGGATGCTTTACATCTATAACAAGTACCAAAGAATCTACAATTGTTCTTAACATGACCACGCAAACCACACTTAAAACACGGTCGTTTTCACAGCAGAAGCGTACCAGAGGAGAGGAAGCTTTAATCTTCTTCTCCACCAACGTCCACTCTGGAGAAACAGGCTCGGAGGCAGCAGAACTTCCAAATGAGTTCTCAATAGAGAAAGAAGAATGTAAAGCGGCAAAGCGCGAGCCTCCACAGCATTTTCCAACCACAACAGAAATATGGTCAGAGGATATCTCTGTCGCAGAGATTTCTGATAGAAAAAGCGACGAAGAAATAATATTTTCTAGGGAAGAGGAGAAGTTTCCACTCGCAGGCGGCGAGGCCACCTCGTCATTAAAGCCAGAAGAGACAGGAGAAGAGCAAGAAACAGGTATGATAGGCACGTCGTCTGACGTGCGAATAAAAGAGGGCCCCACCAAATCAGCGGGAAGAGAAAAATCAGGGAAATTATCAAAGATAATCTCGATATTACAATTAAATCCCACGGCATTACGTCGATTAAGATTAATAACCTCATTAAGGTTAAGGGGAAAGTACCGTGAATACCCCCACACAGTACTCGAGGCAGCGGGGTAGGCTGACAAGTCAAAGAACCCTGATTTGTCGGTCACGCAACTGCAGGGACGAGGAGATTTGCTCCGACGACCTACCGGTGGGAGAATGTTCGTCGGAACTAAAGGGGAAAAGAGGGGATCTATACTAACAGAAGCTGGGGGATCTGATCGGATAGCACCAGGGGATCGAGAAAAATCCCCCGAATCAGATCGAGATGCTAAAAGCAAACCATCAGAAGTAGAAAAAATAGGAATGTCAGTAACAGAAGAAGAAATATACTCGTAAATCACGGAACCATATGCAGCAATAAAAATCGAACACAATGAGCAAGAAACCACTGTGTTCAACCAGATCGGCGATAAATATTTGCTAAAATATAAACAATCCACAATAATATTCACAGCATGCTCAGAGTAGAATCTCAGATAAGTAATGGAGCCATATTTAACCGTCAAGAGGCCAGATCCGGACGATCGGAGATCGTCTGAGGTGGATCTGATCCTAGGGGAGCAGGGAAGAGGAGAGGGAGATTTTCTCCGGTTACTGGTTTCAGATCCCAGATCTGAGGAAGAAGAAACTTTTCTCTTCCGACGCCCTTGAACAGGAGTCGTCGGAGAAGAAGGGGATCTAGATTTTACCAGACGACGGTGTGCCTTGGCAGGCGACGGAATCGGAGAGGGTTCCTCTTCCACCAGACTTGCTTTGAACGTCGTCCAGTCAAACTCAGTAGCTTTAATGACAAGGTGAATGTGATGAACGAATGGCTAGAGTAACCATTGATGCAAATTATAGGATCTTGTACCTTCTAGAAGGGGGATGGAGTTTAAGGATTATAACTAGTTTCTTCCTTTTCTTTGTAATTTTATCCCAAAAAAACAGAGGAAATTAAATATTATTTTCCTATCTATCCATACAGCTGGAGACAGAATTACTTCCTCTTTCATTTTACATCTCATCTCTCTCTCTCACAAAAGCTCAACAATGCACACCATTTGAGTGGGAATATTGGCCAAAATAGAGCACAACGATAGCTGAGTTTTAGGAGGGGAGTACTGTACGGTACAAGGTAGAGCTGTACCTTAAACTCAAACCATTACATCCGACAATGAAATAAGAAAAAAAGTCTCCAGTATCTGCATGTAATTATTTAAATATTAATCGAAGGAGCAAGCCAGTCGAATTGTACAGCGTCCATTAAGCGAAAGTTTACATCAATTGCAATAAGGTAAAGTGACGTAAGAAATGTGATGATACCATTAGCGCAAATAAATCATTTGTTCAGTGTTTCATAATATACAGTTACACAAACTTGTGGTTTGACAAAGCCGATTTCATTCTTTCTCATTGCAAAAATTGATATTTTGTACGATAAACAAGAAACGATGGGTAAAAAACCGAAAAGGTTTCGTTGCAAGCTCAATTGTTACACTATTAAGACGAAATAAGTACATCGTTCGGTAATCTTTCTTCTTCCTTTTTTCCTTTCTGAGTTCAGATTGTTGCATATACTACCATCAACATGAACTTTGGAAACGTTATTGAAAGAATGTTATAAAATACTCGTTGCACTATATGTACCATCAAAAATATCTTCCAATTGCATTAATCAAGGGAATGCTATAGGACTCAGATCCATCAAATGTGTCAAGATCATCGCCAATGTTCAAACTGTTGGCATTCAGCTCCCACTTCACTTAATGCTGAATATAGCCTTGGTAAAATTTTGTTCAGCATCAGCTTAAAGCCAGCACAACAAGAATTTTCATTGCTTGTATCACTCATGCAAGCATCCTTTGTGAGTGAACCAACTAAGCAACCATTCATGTATGCATCACACGCTTTCAAAATGTAGTGACCTCGTCTTTGGAAATGATCCTTGACAAACTCCTCAAAATGCTAAGCAATAAAGATAATGACAAAATAAGAAGTGAAGGTTAAGAAATTTACATAAGTGCAAACTTTGAACTAAGCAAAAAATCATACTAAGTTAAAATAGAAACAAAAACAAAAGAGAATTTATACGGCAAACCGACAAAAATCCTACAAACACTTGATATGGACTGTTTCTTCGTCCTTAGCTTTCTAGTTTGCAAGTATTCCATATCTTGCCCAGTTAATATTATTTTTTTAATAAATGAGATACAGCACCCAATTATTTTACGGAAAAAATGGGGCTCAGCAATTTTATAGCCAATAAGATCATAGGAGGGCCATTAAAAAAAATTATTTAAAAAAAAATAAAATCACACTTCTATTCCATGCCAGCAACATACTCCCATTTCATAATTTTGTCTTTTCTTCCATAGATTAAAACGTTTAATTTTAACAGCTGAAATTTATTTAACATTTACTAAAATTTTCATAACTGGTCTATAATGAAATTTTAACCACAACAATAATGATTATTCTGCAATCAAATGACTTGGGGATCTTAAAAGTATAAACATCATTTAGTGTGTTAGAGTTATATATAAATATTTGTGTACTTATGTTATTACAGATACAAGAGTGATTGAATATCTATTTATGTCTAAGGTATCTAATCTCCCTATTTATATGTAACGACACACATCAATGAGAATTACTCTCTCTTTTCTTCCTATTTTTTATCTCCACATGGTACCAGAGTCCCCCAAAAACCCTAAAAATAGTAGTCCACCTTCCACCGACCAACCTTCTAGCCACCATCGTCTCCAACAACTTCGACCACCCCTTCCACCTAAGCCTTCGACTGACGTCGTCCACTCTTCCCAGCCCCTCCCCAACTACCGGTAGCAGCTTCTAGTCCTCTCGTCAGCACCATCCGGGCTCTTCCAGCTTAGTCGTCGACCAGGCAGAGCCTTACCGACAAATGTCAGGCCGCCTGTGAAGGCCTCTGTCCGTTCCAATCCTCTTGCAGGGGCAATCTAATCCCTCCCGTGCTGTGATTTGTTGGTTTAGACCATGTTCTAGGCCTTCTGTTGCCTCTAGTTTCCGTTGTGTGTGGATACATCACATCCATACATGTGGTGAGCAATCTGGTTCACATAATTGGTTTTTTTTCGGATCATATATTGGTGTTTGTCACATATACAGCCTCTTGTGAATCATTGGTTAAGCATATGAGTGGAACATCTGAGTTAGCCCAAACTTCCTTCTATGGTCCTAGAATTTCAAAACCTTTGTTCTTACACATAGAAAGCTGAAGCATCTTATCCATCCACTTCCAAATGTCAAGTATGACATATATGAAGATTGACTCTCAGATGATGTAGCTATTATTACATAAATGGCAAACAATACGGAACCCTCAGTTGCACAAGGAGTCATATTGTTACGACCAGTAAAGAATATATGAGACACCTTACGCCTCACATATAGTCATGAGAAGAATATATCTCAAGTGTGTGAGATATATAAGCAATTGCTTACTCCACGTCAGGGAGATCGGTTTGTTCAATAGCACTTTACTGTCCTTCGTGCTCTACTTAATGAACTTGATGTGTATCAACCATTGACATTTGATATCACGAGACTGCGTCGGTATCATGAGGAGCTAGTTGTTGCAGTATGTCTATCCAGCCTAAATCAAGAACTCAACTTTCAGAAGGGACCAAGTTTTAGATGCAGACAGCATCCTTGATTTACATATTACTTTTGCGAAGGTCCTCTGGGTTTCCATAGCCACATCTCCTATAGTGCCAGAGCAGTCTGCAATGGCAGCCACACATGGTCGTGATCATAGTAGCTCTTGAAGAAGTCGTGGACGAGGAGATATAGGTAGACGTCCACGGTGTTCACATTGTGAACGACTGAAGCATAGAGTGGAGAAATGTTAGGATATTGTTGACCAACCTCAAACTGCAAATGTCACCACCGAGTCGCCCATTACAGCTTCTACCAGTAAGGAGCAAACCTTCACAATGTCACAGACTGACTATGAACGATTCCAGTAGCTAAAGGTCACGACTACCCGAACTATCTCCTTAGATACTAGTGCCTTTCTTGCATCCAAGGATTTATCTTGGATCACTGATTCTGATGCCTCCTCACATATATCAGGTACACGAAATTTATTTACTCGTTTATTCCAATTATTTGATATTCGATCTGTGACAATTGTCGATGGTCAAACTTATCTTGTCTCTAATTAATGGGTTGTGCAGGTCTCTTCACAATTGTCGATGGTCAAACTTATCATGTCTCTAATTAAAGGGTTGTGCAGGTCTCTTCACAATTGTCTCTTAAAAATATTCTTTTTATTCTTAATTTTTCTGTAAATTTGTTGTCTATTAGTGTCATTACGAAACAATTACGATGTTATGTCACTTTCTTCCCTTTTCGTTGTACTTTTGAGGATTTGCAGACGAAAAAGATGATTGGTTTGGATCGTGAGCGAAAAAATGATGTGTACATGCTGATGCATGACGATATACCTCAAGGATTGGCCTCTGTGGCATCTACATCTGAGCCATCATCCTTGTGGCATTACCGATTGGATCATCTATCTCACTAAAAGCTCTAGCAGGTCTTGCTATGATGTTCAGTTTCATGTTTTGATTGTGAGTCGTGTCAGTTGGGTAAACACTACCGTACTTCTTTTAAAAATTTGCATCTTGTGTCGAGTTCGTCTGCTTTTGATTTGGTCCATTGTGATGTTTGGGATTCTGTTATAGTTCAGTCAGTGTCGGGTTATAGGTATTATATAGTTTTTATTAATGATTTTTCGAGAGTGTCCTAAATATATTTGCTCAAAGATCGTGGTCACATTTATGATGTACTCAAAACTTTTTTGGCAGAAATAAAAAATCAATTTAATGTTACCATAAAATTTTTACGCACTGACAACATTCTTGAGTTTCTTCAGTTCAGGATTGTCTTTTATTATGCTTCATTAGGTATTATTCATCAGACATCGTGTCCCCATACGTCACAACAAAATAAAGTTGCAGAACACAAGCATTGACACATATTAGATGTTACTCACACACTTATGGTTCATATACATGTCTCAAAGCAATTATGGTCTCATATTATCCTTACAGCTACTTACCTCATCAACAGAATGCCTTCTACTCCTTTAAGGGATGAAGTCCCTCTTCGATGTCTCAAACCTGAATCCAGTTTGTTTAGCTTGCCTTCTAGAGTGTTTGGGTGTGTGAACTTCGTTCAAGATCTCTCACCTGGTCTGGACAAGTTGTCTCCAAGGTCTATTAAGTGTGTATTTGTCAAGTACTCCAGAACTCAGAGAGGATATCGATGCTTTCATCCTCCTACCTAGCGGTATTTTGTCTCTACAAATGTCACTTTCTTCAAGTCTATATGTTACCATGATGATTCCTCTCTCAGTGTGTCAGTTCCCCTTTTATCTGTTGTTGAGTTACAAGACGTCAGTGCCTAAGGTGGTTCTACTGTGTAACAAGAAGATACTCGTCCCTCACAGATTTATCAGCAATGACAACATACACTAGTACTTCCCACTACTGAACCATCCTGTTATGCAAATGCAAATCTACCCTCCAATTCTTCAGATCTTCTCATTGTCCTTCGAAAAGGTACTCAAATTTATACTACTCATCCTATTTCACATTTTATGTCTTATGAGTTTTTTCACCCTCATTTCCGAAGTTTTGCCTTATCTCTTTCTTTTGAGTCCATTCCTAGAAATCATCAGAAGACACTATCCCTTCCTCATTGAAAGGCCGCTATGGATAAGGAAATAGCTACATTAACTAATTGTGGTACTTGGGAGTTAGTGACTCGCATTATTGGAGCTACAATAGTTACCTGCAAATGAGTTTACTCTATCAAGTATAAATCAGATGGTAGTATTGAGAGATACAAGGTCAGATTGAGGGCTCGAAGCTTTACTCAGACATATGACATTGACTCTACAGAAATTTTTTCACCGATTGCTCGTCTTAATTCTATCAAAATCATTTTGTCTTTAGCAATCAACTACTCTTGAGAGGTATGTCAGTTGAATGTCAACGCCTTCTTATATGGAGATCTGACCAAGTCTGTTTTGATGAAACAACCTCCAAGTTATATTGCTCAAGGAAAGGATCGTGTGTGTAGACAGAAGAAAACGATCTATGGTCTCAAACAGAGTCACAAGGCATAGTTTGAAAAGTTCAACCAGGTAGTTTTTTAGCTGGTGGTTTCCAAAGGTGTGTTGTTGATCATTTCGTGTTCTACAGAAGAACTACTGGTGACTGTGTTATTCTGACAGTGTATGTGAATAACATACTAATGACAGGCAGTGATATACAGGACATTGCAGAAATCAAGAGACATTTTCACACCCACTTTGTGACCAAAGACATAAGAAAGCCACGCTATTTTCTTAGAATTGAGTTTACCTATACTAATGGAAAAATGACGTTGTCACAGAAGAAGTACGTCCTAGATCTCTTACAAGAAATAGGCCTTCTAAGGTGTAAATCAGAGAGTACTCTTATCAAGCAGACACCGATTCTAATATATCAACTCAGACTTGTTGGAGGATTCTGGTCAATACAGACGATTCATCGGGAAGCTCATCTATTTAACAATGACTCAACCTGATATCTCATATGCAGTCAGTCTTTTAAGTCAATTCATGCATGAGTCGAAAAGAGTACATTGGACTGGAGCTCTTCATGTTTTGTCTTATGTCAAAGGAACTCCGGGGAAAGGTCTAATCTATAGGAGAAATGGTCACACAAGGATCATGACGTATTCAGATTCTAGATATGCAGGAGATCGAGGGGACAAAAAATTCGCATCTGGCTTGTACACCTATGTAGGAGGTAATCTTGTCACTTGACAAAACAAGAAGTAGAATATGGTGTCGAAGTTCAGTACAGAGACTGAGTACAAATCCATGACACAGACAACTTGTAAAATGATATGGATCAAATCACTCTTAGTGGAGTTTGAATTCAACGTTGAATTGTTTATGCCGATGCATTATAACAACCAGGCAGTCATTTTCATAGCTAATAATGCTATCTTTCACGAACGCACAAAGCACATAGAAATTGACGATCATTATGTGAGAGATTTAGCAATGAAAGAGACTGTGACTACACCATACACTCAGTCATCATAGTAGCTGACTGACATTTCCACCAAAGGACTAAGTGTTAGTATTTTTCAGTCTTTATGTGACAAACTAGACATAATTAATATGTATGCTCCAACTTAAGGGAGAGTGTTAGACTTATATATATTTGTATGATTATATTATTATGGATATACAGATTATTGGATATCTATTTATGTTTAAAATATCTAATCTTCTTATTTATATGTAACTACACACATCAATGAGAATTACTCTCTTTTCTTCCTATTTTCTATCTCCACACTGAGTAATGTAAAGTATCAATGGTGCAATAGAGGAAACGGATGATTCAAGAAAATTAACTTACCACCGGAGGCTTTCGTAAAAGATACATCATTGACTTCAAATTTAGCAAGAAAGTGTTCTCATTATAAGGTAGGTAATTCTTCTCTCCTTCAACAGTTCCTATCTGTTTCTCATACCCAGCTTCATTGAAATATGGTCTTGAGTTGAGCACCAAGCCCTGTATAGAAACTAGGACCTGAAGTATGCTAGAAGAAGATGGATCCCAGACTTCATTTCCCTTGCCAGTCCAGGTATTCAAAAGACTAAGACACACCTTCCCATTCTCATATAAATTAGGGTTTACCCGCAGACCTCCAGAATGATAGTATGCTGACTGGAAGTAAATGGGATGTTAAAAAATAGAAAAAGTATATATAATTGACAACTCGTAAAGACTAATAACATCTTACCGGGGGCACTTGGGGGTATTCTGGAGGAAGATGAAAATCAAAAAAGAAAAGACCATCTTGGTAAGGTGTTCCACATGCACCAACAATTACAGCCCTTAAAAGATCCATTCGGTCCTCAAAAACTCTAACATAGATTTCATCTGCACAGAAGATAACAGAATTAGTATAGTATTTTAGGACAAGGTTTCTTATACGGACAAAATCTTCGAGGCAGCAATGCATAAGAACTTCAGTGCATACCAGGTAAATTTTTCTCAAGCATACTCCATTCTTGCTGGACCTTCTTAACCCACTTTTTATCCCCACTAATCTGCAGTTCAATTGTCTCATGTGCTTAATTTTATAATTGTGTATACAATTAAATCCATAGGGCCATAAAAAACAAGAGAGAACTAACATGCTTCATTATTTATGACAATTAGACAACATAAGTGTGGATGAGATTTAGGTCATGTTTGGTAATGATTATTTGCTCTAGTGTATTTACAATAAGCTCGCTTGGATGAAAAACTTGAACCTAAAAAGAGAAAAAAACATCAACTTATTGAAAAACACCGATGTTTTCCTCATATGTAAAATCCATAAAATACACCAAAAATAAAAAGTTAGTTGAGGAAGCTTTTTTGAGAAACATCAACTTCTTTCTAATCTATTTCCTATTTTACCTTATTTGAAGGAATGAAATTACAAAACAACCAAAACACAAAACACGTCTCAAATCCTTTCTCTCCTGTCTCAACGTCTCCTATTTGCCCTTCTCCTTTTCTCTTCCATCCCAACCTCTTCCTTTCTCTCCCGTTCGCCCTTCTCCCTTTCTCTCCCATCCCTTTCTCTCCTATCCACCCTTCTCTCTTCCTCATGTCGATGGTGTAGTTGGAGGTATAGTTGGGGCAACATCATGATCGGCACGACACCTTTTCCTCCCATTCCTTCTTGAGTCCAATGCTCGTCTCCCTTTTCTCACGTTGGCGACGCAGTTGAAGGCAAGTGAAGCTCTAATTGGAGGCACAACTGGAGGCGGCACCATGATTACTGGTGGTGGAGGATGTCGACGAAGGTATGCTGGAGTTCTCATATTGAATAATGCCTTCCACCATGACTCTTGCTCCTATGTTTGAGATGGTCATCGTAAAAACGTATGATCCTCCATACTTGACTATATTGTGGAGAAATAATTTTCTAGTAATTTTTTTTTATAGTTTTACCAAAATCATGGTTTTGAAGAAAGCTCATTATATGGTATGAATGAAGAAAAATCTAATATAATTTAATCTAGCTTTACATATATGTTGTTTTATGAGTCTTTGTTATAAAATTGAAATTGAAAAACCAATTTTTTTTTATATCTTAAATTAATGTTAAGAGTTTGAAAACCAAACAAGATCACAGATTCCTTAATGAAAGACATTTTTCTGGAAAAGGAAAAGACTTTGGGATGTATCTATCCTTCTATATCTCAGAACAAATATGAAAAAGTCTAATCATCCGACATTAATATTAGACAACTCAATTTCTGAAGCCCGGACTGTTTCTCAATTCAAAATATGCCATTTTATGCTTTTGAGTTGCATAAAAGATTAGGTTCATTATGATTAAATGGCATTTTAAGTTGTCGACTCTTATTTTCCTTTATCACATGTGTCAAGACTCAAGAGTGATAGTAAATGATCACTGCTAGAAATTAATTATTTCACTTGACCGTTATTGTAAACAAGGAATGTTAAGCAGAAAGATCAAAATATCCTACCATCATGGTACTAAATGTCTACGAGTGTCACCGAAATTTCTCCGACACGTGTCTTATTTTCAATTTATCGACATGACTCTGACACAATATTGAAATGGAAGTTTTTTTCTTAACAAATGTAAAAAAAGAATTTACCGTATTTCCACCGACACGATTTTGACATACCGATATTTCTCCGACACGTATCTATTTTTCAACTTATCGAAGTCCAACACGAAATCGACATTTAGAACCATGCCTACCATATAAAAGCAGACAAGAGTTGATAATTTTGATTGTCATAGTATTTATATTTATAAAAAAAGATTATGATTGCCATAGTCAATGACCCAATGCAGAGGCTTCAGGACCATGCCTGAACAAAATTCCAATTGAAGTATATTAGTATGTGAATACAAAATTCCAATTAAAGGATGCCATTTGATTCAGTAACTCATTCTATTTATAATATCCATAATTCATTTTTATTTGCTATATATACATAACCCTTTTTTCTAGAGAAACCACTACATATATATACATCTGAAAGTCTTATATTGAGGATGCCATTTGATTCTAGTAATTCATTCATTTTATAATATCCGTAATTCATTTTTATTTGGTACATGTACATAACCTTTTTTTTTTTAGAGAAACAGTCCACAGGCTATGGGATAGACCACATTTTAAAACTGATTATTTTTCTGTGATTTACATTATTTGTGAGTTTTACAAGTAGCTTGATAAATAACTTCATCTTACTGTCAAACAAGATATGATTTTGCTCACGACATACAGGAATATAAGATAGCACATCCCTAGCACCCCAACACCCTACAGGAATACAAATACTACCAACTATTCAAATAAAAAGGGCTTCCTAGCACCCTACTGGAATACAAGATATCACATTCCTGAATTCCAAACTATTGCACCTAGAGGGAACAATGAGCTATTCAATAGCTACCATTCTTCCCTCCAAAATATTATTAAGTGTGCATTCAACATTCTCGAACAAAGATGAGGTATGTTACGGAATATGGCACTATATCCAATCGCAAGGTAAATGCAAATAATAATCGTTGCAATGACTATCCACAATTTTATTGTAGAGTAAAAACTTGACAGTGTATTCGAAGATTATGAACAAACAATTAATAATGCAAACGATGTAGATGCTATCGTGAATGAACTTGAGATGGGATTGGTGTGAGACATTATTCGTGATTAAATTGTTGTAGTTAGAAATAAGTATTAGTTTTGTATTTTAACATTGTAATTTTCTTGATGTGGCAAGGCTTTTTATTGATTTGAACATTTATTGTGAATGTGTATATCTATTTTTATTTCCATTTTTACTATGACTATGTATATCTATTTTTTGAATGTGAATATCAGAAAATCATAACATCTATGTTCAAATGAATCTCGAAGAATAGATGCAAGCACAAAAGAAATATAATTGTAAGGAAAAGCTGTGAAAGATAGTGATTAGGTGAAAGTGCCTACGAAATGGAATAATGAGAAGCACTACATATGACTTCAAATTTGCCTTGAAGAAGTAAGAGATGGCCACAAGAGAGGTGCAATACTAGGTGCAAAAGGATATGAAAATCTAATCAGGAAGTTTGAAGAACAAACAAATATCCGATATACTCGTACTCAATTCAAAAAGTACTAGGACAATATAAGAAAAGATTGGCAAAATTAGACAACTTTGCAAAAAGAAATGGGAGGAAGATTTGATGGATAGATGATCGCTCAAGATGATGATTAGTGGAAATTATTTGTGAAGATATAAACTTATGTTGCTTATGGTCGTTGTTTGGTTGTCGATTAATTCTCCTTACTTGCTCACTAGTAAGTAATTTTCTAATACTTTTAATATTGTAATAATCTTTGTTTTACCCATGATTTGGTATTACTAGACTAATCCTAGAGTAGAGAAATTTAGGGATGTACGTGTGCTGACATATGTGAAATTACTTGATATCCTCTTGAAAGGAATGCAACCACAAAAAGATACATTCAAGTTTCAAGCACATCGAACAAGGAGGCAGGTAATACTACCATGATTGAAATGATTGACAATGAAGAAGAAATTAATAGTGTTACTCAAAAGAAGAAACTGCATCTGTGACACTGAAAAGTAATAAACGACAAGCTGCCTTGTCCCTAGAATCAATCCCTAAACAAACAAAGGCTTCCAAAAATGAAAACAATAATGAAGAAATCAAACATATCTTCATAGTTTTGAGTGTAAAGATTGATTTAACTCATGAATTCCTTGATGTTTTAAAAGAAAGGACACAACTTGCTAAGGTAAAAGAAGAGACCGCAAATGTAAGGGAAGTTGCGCGTAAAGCCAAAAGGAAGAGATTTTCAATTAAAACTTCCCTTAAACGAAACTATGGTTGATAAAAATAGTTTTGAGTACATGATTGTGAAACACCTTTTAACAAAGCCTACAATCAAAGAATTGTTTGTGCTTATGGAGGATACGAATGAAAGAACCCGTTGGGTACTTTAGTCTACTAGGAAGCTTTATAAGTGGATCATATTTATTTGAACTTCTTTTAAATTACTTGTTAAAGTTTGTTTTTTGTTAGGTATTGATCTTGTCAGAAATTATTCTTCAAGAAAAAAAATAGCATTTATTTTATACGCTACCCTATTTTTGAACATGTTGGTGATATTTGTTGAAATTATGCCAATTTCTAGTTAATAGTTTCTAGTTAATTAATTTATGCCCAATATTTGTGTAATTTATGACACAAACGTTGGTGTTAACTACAAACATTTTGTGTAGTTGTTGACGATGATGCTGTGACATACATATACATTGCTTGTCCTTCTTGTATTGATAATTTTGCAGGAAGTTATGATTGTGAGAGATATTTGTATAATTTATGGTAGATATTTGTTAAGAATGATGTTGACAATAAGGTTGTTGAAAGATTTGTTAGTTCTTATTTATCAAGAATTTTATAGTATACATGTACATTACTTGTCTTTATTGTATTGAATAATTTTGTAGAAAGTTGTGGCAATAGGGGATATTTGTGTAATTTATGGTAGATATTTGTTGAATTTTTTGCTAGATAATTTGTTCGAATGCAATGTCATAAAAATGTCAAACGCAACTATTTCATATTATGGTTGCTTTTTTGCATGGACCGTTTCATATTACGAGCAAGCATACATATGAAAGATAATTTAGTTATTTCATGGCAAAACGCTACTTCACATGTTGTTGCATCCAAACGAGATTACCTTATTGCAGATAAATTCCCAAATAAACTCTCAAAGGAAGCAACTTAAAGAAAACTAGTTTTTTCAAATATGTCTGAGAAAAAAAGCGTTATCAAACGTTATCTTAGTATTCTAATATAGTTAAAAGTTTTAAAAAAAAACTCCATTGAGTATTCTTAACCTCTTTAGATTAAGGTAAGTTTGTTACATGTTTTCTGCTTTCCACTTTTGCCCTTTTAGATGTCGTTCATATTTTCTCGATACTCTTTTCACCTTATAACTTCACAAGAAACAAGACTCTCTTCTACGGCCAACAGTACCCTTGCTAACCCAAGTTTAAAAAGTATGGCTGAGACTGCCTTCGAGTTCAGTACCAGATTCTCATCTATAAATAAAGAGGTCTCCTCATGACTCCTTTTAGCTTTTACCACTTCATTTACCTAGCCATCGTAGTGTTTTATCTGAACATACAATTACTCTACTTTTTAATCAAAAGCCCACTTATTTCAATCCTTTTGATGATTAATTACAACTTTATGTTATAGCTTATAAGCCATTATGATGACTTTTTATTTCCCATGGATTTTAGATTATTTTTTTTCACGCAATTTCAGAAATGTTCATATGGATTTATTATTGGTGTCTTAATTATAAATTGCATGTTCTCATTTCTAGGTGTTCATACTAAACAACAAGGTACCAACACTGTCCTCTAATAACCTTTTCATTTGCGTTCTCATTTACACAATTGTACCTATGGAAAGTTACACCGACCTCCTATTTTTTCTTTAACTTCCATTCTCTATACAATTTGCAATTATATTTTTATTGATTGAATCATTAAGTGTAGATTGCACTTTTTCAGTTTCCTCTATTCATACTAAATTAAAATGAAAGTCCTAGTGTAAGATTAAAACTAAAGAATTGATTGAAACAAAAAGAAACTGAGTGAATGATGGTTGGGTTGTTGGACAAAGAAAAAGGGAAAAGAGGGGAGGTGAATGAAGATCGAAATGCTCCTCTTCAATCTGAGCATCGCATGGGACTAAAGTGACCAGACGATCAAGATAATTCAGAGGTTGTTGAGGTGACAACTTGTTGAACTGCACCAAGGTGACACGCCGACGCTCCTTAGCCTTGCCTAGCCCAGTAACATGAGGCAACAAGGTAAGCAGCCTCGATAACACTTAATATATAACATTTACTCATAAAATTTCTGTTGCATTGTATTATCTTATTTCAATCACATGTTGTTCTTTGATGCACTTTTCATCTATATCTCATGCACATGGATGTGGAATCGATTATCCAACCCAATATGAGGTTGGATTGTCCCAGATAACTGGCTTGAAGACCGAATAGAAAACATCCAAACAAACGACTTCAAGACACCTGAACAATTGACTTGAAAATAAACGAATGGCTTAAAGATATCCAAGCAATCAACTTGAAAATCAAGCAAAAGAGAGCCAAATTCAAACAAATACTATGTCTTAGGTAAACTGCCTAAAGACACTTGAGCGATAGACAAGATGCTACGCCTAAGGTGATCAACCGAGGAAGTAATGCCATGACAATTGCAGCGAATGACTCAAAGCACTCCAACACTAGAGCCGAACAAGTAAAAAGCCTAGGTCACCTAACAATGCGCCAGTCGAGGGACTAGATAACGGACACCTGCCATGCCACACCTATCCCTACTAGCAATAGATGAGCACACTGACACACCACAAACATGCATGATTCCCTATACACACAACAATGTCATGCATGTCCAACAATATGGCAACTACAAAGTTGCACCACCTTAACAGTAGCTAGTAGTCATCATTGCACCTTGCAAGCCTACTGAAATGGTCTTCTGCATGTCCTGTCGTGCCCTATGTTCCTCACAACACACCCTACCATGTATAACTCTCCCGTTAAAGCTCAACACATGTCCAAAGCATCATTGCTAGCGAGCAAGCTCTACAATGATCTCCAACTATTGTCCTCAAGTATAAATACACCATATTGAATGCGATAACGGAGATTTTGGAGAGTCTAAGATCATTGTTCACAATCTTAACACTTTCTACTTCCACTCCTAAAAATTTGGTTTGCCTCGTTTTTTTACTTAAGCATTGGGGCGTCCTTGGCCGGCCCATGCCTGGTTAAGGTCCTTTGACCGCGCTTCTTCTATTCGTAGATCAGTTTGCGAACTAGCTCAACCAACCACCAACCCAGAACCGATGAGCATCACCACATAGACCGAGGGGTGAGATCACACATCATATAAAAATTATATGCATGGTTTGTAACAACTAACAACCAGCCAAGGATTTTTATGTAAAAATATAATTTATATTTTAGAACTAAGTTCATAAAATACTTTTTGTACATGCAATGTTTAGTGCACTCAGCTAGTTACTAACTTACTCCAAATGAAAGTGGGAAAAACTGTTGTTACCTGTGCTTTGCTACCAAGAAAATAATTGTCCAGGGGGTTTTGTGTGATGTCAAAGTACTTGAAGTAATTTGAATCACTTCTGTCATCTGCCATGCTTGCTTCATTTGATACATATATGGCAGGGCTATTCAATTCAGCAATTGTATCAACTGGTTTAAGGCTAAATGCAACTGTGGATGCATTAGCAATTTCTGCAGCATCACAACCCAGTCCAGGTTCTTGAGAGCTGGATTCGTCAATACCAGTACCTTTGACAGATAAGTCCAGATTCTCCTGAACTTCAGATTCATTTAAGTTCCTTTCATTAGATTCCAGCAGATCTATATGTTTTCTCCCCTGATAAAAGAACCCAGAGGCAAAATTTGTGACAAAATTAATAGCAGTCGAAAGAGGCCCATGTTGTACAAGTCCAGAATCTTCTGTATGGCTTCCAGTGTCATCTTCCCCCTTCTTACTATTGTCAATGGGAGGCAGCAAAACCGATTCCTACCAACCATAAGATTAGAAATTAAACATGTGCTGAAGTTTTATCTGGAAGCTTTAGAAAATATATAATACTTACTGATTAAGTACAACATTATAAAAAAATACCTCTTCAGCAACATCAACTGTAGTCATGTCATTTTCTTCAACTGTTTCCCAACTTGCACCGTCACTGTATTCACTACCACCATCATAAGTTTCCTCGTCATCTTCTCGACCAACAACATAAATTGCTTGAGGACCAACCTGCATGAAGATTAAACCATATCACTTGAATTGGCTATAAAAAGAGTAAATTATTACTTATGTTGCCATTAGCTAAATGCACCATCATAGTTTATTACTAATTTTAACCATTACCTGAATGCATTATCATAAGCTAGTAAATGCAATTCCAACTTATGCTTCTGCAAATTAGTTTGCAATTTACACTTGATTAACGCTTAGACAAAGGGAAACCTTTTTTTTAATTTGCGAAGGTAATAACAAAGGAATGATATAAAAAATCACTAGATCATACCTTTGAAACCATTCCGTCCCCCCATGTGACTTCGATATCACCATCTTTTAGACCAGTAATGTGCCCAACCCATGAGAGGTTTGAAACATCTACAACAGGCCCGCCATTTGAGCAATTCTCTACATCATGAAAAGCATTGTTTGTGTCTGTCTCATTATCTTTCTGTGTTGCATCAATGTGATCTTCCTGCTTTTCAACAGGAGTTCCGCAGATTGTAGAACTTGTAGGTACACAAATAGGTGACAGACGAACCACGACATCTCCATAGCAATAATCGTAATCTGGATGTACATCAAGTTCATATACACTTACCTTTTCCTCTTTATCAATCTCTTGGACCTCCTCTGGTCTAGTTACAGGCTTCAGCCACCTGATACATGCAATGCGTTCCTTCGCATTCACACTTTTGACTACACCTACAAGCTTCTCCTCAGGACTGTCACTTTCATTTAAGGCCTTCTCTATCACATACTGCTCGGGAAAGAACTCCAGATCTCCAGGGCTTTTGATTGGAACTAGCAATTTTGAGTCCACATTAGATTCCCTTGTTCCATCTTGCCAAGCCACATCAGCCTTTGTCATGATATTGACAAGGAGAAAAGCTTTTTCATAAGGTTCATCTCTTTTATGACCTCTTTTTTCTCGCTTGAAGAATACTTTACGGAGTTTTTTGCGATAAGCAGGCCAACTTTCACGAGTAGGTTCCTTTGAAGATGATGGTATACCTGTGCAAGAATCCAGTTCTGGTGAGGCACCACAGGCTTCTGATCTGCTATCATCCTCCTCCATATCAGATTCTTCATAATTACAAACATTAGATTGATTGTGCTTAATGATTCCATTTATTTTCTTGGCTGGTAAACAGTTTGTGTCAATGCCACCTTTAAGTTGATGAGAATCAATATGGTTGTGGCCATCAACAACCTTTCCATTTTCATAAATTAAATCTCCATTGAGTTTATCAGTATCAGACTTGCATTCATCATTGTGATTGTCAATGTCTTTTGTGGTTGGACCAGGAAACAGGCACCATTCACCCAGTTGCCAATTTGCATGTGAAAAACAAGACAATAATGTTAAATCCTTTGGATTCTGCTCCTCTGAGGGAACTGCATCTCGGTTAGCCCCTTCACCTGGATTAGATGAAGCAATCCAATATATAAACACTGACCCTGCCTGTACTTTCGTAACAGTACCCTCAAGACGGTTAGCCTTCCACAATCCAGAAAGCCACCTGGAACCTTTAAAGACAGAGGAAGAAGCAGCTCGAACACGCTGACCTGGATAGTATGGAAAACCACTATCGTCGGCTATACTTTTGGAAATCGGCTTGAGACGTGAAGGATCAGCCTTCATGACTTTACAAACAGACCCATCATCAAATAACACAGTCACATTTTCTACCATATCATCTACTCGACCCAGCCAAGGTCCACAGACAACATAATCACCAACTGTGAATTCTCTAAAGCGTTTCAGATCTCTGGAGGAAACATTTTTAATTAATTCTCCAATAGGAGACAGTAAATCAACCATGATATTGACATCTACTACAAGGCCAAGTTGCCCCATGGGGTTTGTTATCGAAGAAACAATATCCCCATGCAGGAACGCCCTATCCACAACACTAACATCAGCCAGGTCATTTGTGGTTTCAGACCCATCCATCCACATTATTCTAGCCTGGCCACCAGCGATACCATCATTCTTCTTGCCAGATTCACCAATACTCACGGTGCCGCTGTCATTCCCATCAACAGCACCATCTCTGTCACCATCACCGTCATCGACATCACTTTCATCCGAGTCGCTGCTGTCCGAATCCGAATCACCAGGAACTTCCATCACAACCCCAAGCATACCATCCTGCTTGCTCGACCAAACCACATCATCTCTATAAACATACGAATTGGTTTGCAGGCTTCCTCCAAAATTTTGTGTGTTCTCTGGGGTCATATGATCATCGGCACCGAGTTCACAGTCCTCCGTTGAATCTTTCATAGCTGGAGGCTCACCCGCTTCAATCGAAGCACACTTCTCAAATATGCATCTTAAAATGAACGTCTTGTGATATTACTAATACTAAATGTCTGCACAGAATAGATTGAATTTATATTCCAATAATAATAATAAAACAACGAACGAAAGAAAAATGAAGCAATCGACACCAATCCCATCCCAGCAAGAAACATTCAGCTCCAATTACCAAAAGAAACACCAGATACAGCAAGCGAACCTGATCATACCTTTCTTCCTTCCCAAGTCAAGATTCCACCCAAATCCACTGCCACAGAGAAAACGCGAGGTAAACTATTGCGCATCCAAACCAGCCAATATTGGGAATCCAACAGAATCCAACAATAGTAGAAGAGAGAAGGATCATTCGATTACCTGGAGGGAGAGAGAGAGGCGGGGAAGGAAGGGGTGATTCGAGGGCGAGGTCGGAGGAATGGCGGTGCTCGTTCGGACTCTTTCCTACGCTGTCCCTCTCGGTCCTTGCGATCCCAAATTCCTGTTTTTCGTTTTTTCTTTTCCTCCGCTTCGAAGCAGAAGAGATGATTATATATGTGTACCTTTCCCTTTTTTTCAATGGTAAAAAATTGTTTTTCTAATCTGATGTGAGGAAATGTAGATTTACTAGGTTTTATCTTTATCTCCCGAAAACGAGTCAGGGTGGTAACTTGAGCGCGTTTGGATTCGTGTTAGTGTAAGTTTTGTTTGTATTGAACTTATTTTTTACACAATCTATCTTAATTTGATATAAATAATATCATTAATTAATAATTATTATTATTATTTAATATTTAGAAAATTAATTTACGTAAAAAATAATATAATCATATATTCTTTTAAAACATTGAATCTGGTCGAACACGTTAATAAATCATAATTATGTCAATTTATATTCATTAGTAATAATTAGTTAATATAATTCTAAATAACAATACAGTAGTGTTGAGAAATCAGATCGTGTTGAATCAAGTTGACGAATTGGGTCAGAGAATGGCATCACCTTACTCGTATGTTTTTTCATTAAGGGAATATTAGGATCCCTTTTTTTTTTAAATAAATGTATCAATTATTGAAGTTAGTGATTAAAATCTTGTTGCTATGGGCTTAGATCCTTTTTTTGATTGCTAAAGTACTGAACATATAAAGTTTTAACATCAAATTCCAAAGATAAAAATACAGAAATCAAACATAAGGATCATTAAATATTACACAACTATACAATTTGATTCATGGAAGTGTACATTAATTATTTCTGGTTCAATTGAGGATTACGTTGAGAATTTTCTAGACCATAAAAATGCAATATCTGAGTCTTGACTTGGCATTATTCTTCTCTATTCCTTGGAGTTGATGTTAAGGACGCAAAACTAATAATAAATTTAAACGTTGAGTGGATCACCTACATATTGAATATGGAGATCCATTAGGTACACCTCCAATTGTACTAATTATGAAGGGTTAAGGGTTGGATTGCAACTTCTGCTTGGAAGATTGTCGCTCTTATGGGAAGAAATCTTTCTCGTTGGACTAATTAAGTTGCTAGCAAATCTACATCAAAATGATATTTAAGCTATTTTTACATTAAAAAATCTGAAGCTTACACAAATTTGATGCAATATTCCAACTGATAGTCTGATAAGGAAATGTATCCAAGGCGGCCCTCTGGATCTGACTTCATAGCTTGGGTCAACGTCCATTGAGCCTGAATCTAGACAGCCGGACCCATGTAAATTGGTCATAGATCGGTTGAGCCCGAATCTAGGACCGAATCTAAGCTCGAATCTAGGACCGAGTTGAGGATCAAATTCCTCAGTAGTCTGTACCCCTCACGTTGTCTGTGATTTTATTTTTAATTTTTAATAATGTTTGTGATTACAAAATAGTTTTTTTTTTTTTTACTTATACAGAAATTGTTACAAAATGGAGAACTTTTCGAAGGTATAGTTGCAATTCTAAATGCAGGGAAGATGCAACTAAAATCTTGAAGTTTCATGAGCATTTATATGTGTGTGTGTGTGTGAGAAAGAAGTCAACAACAAAAAAGGTGTAACATCATATAATGATGCTTACTGTCATAGTTGGAATCAATCAAAGCCATACAACTTCTGTTACAGAGACATCGCCAAGAACACCAACAAGAAGCTTTTGGCTTGTAGGAATGCACGCAGAATGGAAATACAATCAAAAAACCACAAAAAAATCGATCAACTTATCAAGAGCAAAGAGGCCTCCAAGAGGCTTCAACGAACCACCTTACAGTCCAACCTCACCTCATTCCCTCCAGTTATGCTACCCATCTTGATCATGGACTTCACAAAAGCTTCGTTGAATTGCTGCTCCGATGCTGCAAACCTTGACACCAAACGTTTGCTCTTGCGGTTCGTCAGAAGAGCCTGGTCCGAGGAAAACAGCCCCTTCCCCTGGAGCAGCATCTTGTAGTAAACGTTGTCGAATGTCGCCACCGTGGGGTCCATTGTCGAGCCGGCGTTCTTCACCTTGTTGTGCATCGGACAGACTCTCCTCAGGCTCGTCGAGAAAGCTGAGCTCAGAGAAGGGTCCACGTCGCGGCTAGAGTTGAAGTTGTGGATTCTGTTCTGGAAAGAGGAGCAGTGGGCAAAGCCTAGCGTGTGGCCACCTGCAGTATGGGTTCTTATATTGTAATTAAACCTCAAAACAATATATGTATTATCTTCTTAGTTCTGTACCTGATAGAGCTACAACATCCTTCACGGAGAGACCTCTCTGTGCAAAATTCTGCTTCAGCTGTGTGAAATTGAAGGTGGGGAACGGAAGATTGATGGTATCACTAGCCTTCGACACTCTCCCGTCTTTCCTTCCTTTGGGTACTTCCCACGTTGGTCCACCTGACTGCATTAGTCATTCAACAGAAAGTCAGAAACTCAATAACACACACACACACATGTCAACATCACAGATCACGACTACACAATAGCTGAGACTTACAAGATGCACGGAGTCTCTAGCAGCCATCGCCAAAATATCAGCACATGAGACCACCCCGGGGCACGTAGTCTCTACTGCCTTCTTGGCATTGTCGATCACGTAGAATGCATGCAATGAGATGTTCGGCGGGCCGTCCTTCTCGGCCTTGTGCTTCGCCGTCGAGTTTAGCAACACCGATCCATCGCAGCCCTTCACATCAGAAGCCAAAAGCAATAATCACACCATTATATATCCAACTCAAGCTTAATTAGAAGAAGCATCGACAAGGAGCTAGGGACGGAGAGAGGACGTACTCTGATGAAGCAGTCATGGAAGTGCATCCTTAGCAGTGCTGCCGGGACTGTTTTGTCGTTCGATATGCCTTTCTTCACCGCACTCCTTACAACGGCGTCAACGTTTGGGCACGTCTTTGCGTAGTAGTTCACGCTCAATGCATCAGCATTAATGTAGAAAATGGAGATCATAATCACAAATGAAGGGACAAGAACAGCAATGCTTGCCATTGGTGTATGACTTAGCTGCCAGTGGTGTTTTTTTTTTTTCCCTTTCTCCTCCTCCTCTCTGTTATTGCTTGTGATTGGAGTTCGTGGCATGAATATGAGCAATTTATAGAGAGCTCGATGGAGTGGAGCGGATACGACAAAAGATAGAATCAACATTATGGGAAACGTTTGGTATTGAGGAAATTAAAAAGTTCCTCCCCCTTTGTGTCATGATGAAGAAGTAGTGCTCTTGAAGATATGTACATCGTTAGGTGAGATGAATTGATGTTAGATTTGTCGTTTGGCTATCAGGAATATTACGTTCTGTATGGCTTATACCTTGACATAGTGAACTACTAAATTACGAAGTGGTGTGGATTGGGTATTAGTTGTGGCATGAATGATTAGGCCGGGGCACATCAAGATTCAAGAGAATATCTATCACACAATAGTGATCGACATATCAAGTAGGTCACTTGGGAATATCAGTTGGTTAGGAAATACAGTGGTTCTGTTTAGTTATGACATGGCTCTATATATAGCCCAACATCATAGTTAGCACATCTTGCTTTACATTAATTAGCCTTAAGTAAACTACCTGGGAAGGTACGTACGCATATAAGCTAATTACCAACTAACGCTTTTGACTTCTGCGATGCCATGGCCTATGAGAGCATTAGTAACAAAAAAAAGGGAGGAATATTTAGTGGTTGGAACTTAACTATCAGAAACACATACTCACATAGGACATAGCACCACGAACTTAAACATTAAGATAGCATGAAAAAAGGGGACTGAGATGTCTCCTCCCGAGTTGGGTTTGGAGCAGTGCAATCACGGAATGACCTAACCAACTTGTCGTAATGTCATCACTTGTTTGTGCATTCATGCATGCATAATTGCCATCTCTCGTGCATAATTGTGACCTGAAAGCTACATCAAATGCCAAAGGCATGGCTTCAACGAGGATGATACACCCACTACCCAGCGGTGGTCACTATTGCATGGCTTGACGCAGATTCCAGTCTATCAAATTGACAAACTAGCATAGTGCACGCGGGTTCCGTTAAGGGAGACTATATTTTGTCTTTCTGCTGCATCCACCGGTTGTTGCCATTTCTTGTTCTGGATTGGTTGAACCTAACGATAAAGCTATGCTATAGAAAGGGAGAGGAATTCTAATAAATGCATGAGAGACAGTAAGAGCATGCATTGAATGTTATTATCCGATTCTCATTGAGTTTGCTTGGTGTAGAAGTATCACATCCAAATTATGTGATGTTTCAAGTTTAGACTCATGCCGAATAAGTTAAGGATTTATAACAAATATTTAAGGAAGCTAGTTGCCGCTGTACTAATTAGCTTAAATATGAGTTGGTGGACCGTATTTTGGTTGCTTATTGATGGTTGCAAACTCAATATGGACCAAATTAGACTAGTTGATTTGAACTCAGTCTGCGACAAATGTGGTCATCGGAAAAACGCAAGTTTATTGATGATGACGTTTATGTTAGACATCTTAATTTAAGACCAAATGTATGGTGGTAGGATGTATATTCTTCCTTTACTTCTTCGTTTCATGACCACAAGAGAGACATGATCATATGTCAGAGGTATAATCGACAAACAGACACGGTACATGTATGTGTGTGTGTATGTGAAAATCTTTCATCCATAGTTTTTATAAATTAGAAAATTATAAAGAGTGTGTGAGAGAAAAGGTTTTTCCTTTTGTTTTTTAATAATGAATGTTTCCCAATTTTTCTCTTCTATTAACGTCTCTGAACAAATAAATAAATAAAAGAAGAAAAAAAATGAAATGAGTTAAATAATTTAACCTTTTTAATGTATTTGGTCTTTACATATTTTATTAAAAAAAAAAATCTTGCAAACTTGGTCATTTTATATTCATAAAACAATTTATAATATATTTTAAAATCATATTTTTTCACAATATATAAAATTATTCTTTAGATCACAATCATTAAATTAAAGTTTTACTATTCTAAACCTTTATTTATAAAAAAACACAAAAAAAAGAAAAAGAATTTCATATCTCAATATTTGCTATTCATTTTTTTGTGAATTATGGATTGCTTAGTCTATCTTATTTCTTTTTCCCATAAATTTGTGATACATTCATTTATGGACATGTCTCCTTTTTGGATCCGTGATTATGAAAAATATTATAAATATTAATATGTTGTTTCTAAATAAATATCAAGTTCTACAATATATTTTTTTTGGGTTACTTCCTCTTACTTTGAATATTCCTATGATATCTATACAAACATAAATACGTTAGCAAGTAAAGTATTCAATTACTATTAACACTTTTACTTTTTTATTTTAAAATATTTTCATGATTTATAAAAAAATACAATTGTTATTCTATGCATGTAGTCTAGATCAAGGATTAGATAGAATAATGTTAGACAAGTGATAAGACATTAAATTAAATTGGAGATAGAAATTAAACAAGAAACTTACAAATGACAGTTAATTTCACGCAAACAATAATACTATTTAAGCTAATACTTTGTTTTAGTACTTTCTACTATTTTGTCTAGTAGTTGTTTGTTTATAAAGTAGATTGCAATTAATAAAGAACATTACATTTTAAAATTCAGAATATTCTCGTGATGTTGTACATTTTTTAAGTCATTTTAAAACTATTTTAAATTGTTTGTAATATTCAAAATTGATGTAAATATAAACTTACTATCGTTTTTCACCTTGTTTTTTACACAACTCACGTAGGTTTTTTGCTTATGCTATTTTAAGAAGGGAAAGCTTTTAAATCCGAATTATAAGTTAAAGAAGGATGTTAAGTGGGTACAAGTTGTGTTAAATATGGAGCTTAGCTTTCAAAAAGAAACTAATTGATAGTAGAGATATATATGGGTCTGAATTAACCAAAAAATCGAACCAACTCGACCTATATGGATTAAATTAGGTGAAGTTTTTTGTATCAATTGTTGGATATGAGTTCCAGAGACAGATTACCTAACTTGACTTGAACCTAAATGAATATGTGTGTGTGTAATTAATAATTATATTTTTTTTTTTGCTTTCTCTCTCTCTCTCTCTAAAGATGGGACGTGCATGGAAGATCATGGTCAAGAGTTTGCAGGTTGAGGCCAAAGTCGTCAAGAAGGAGAAGGAAAGGAGGAGGTGGTCACTATGTCTTTTCTTGTTGCTTCTTGTAGTATTCTTAAGTTCATGAGGGTGGTAGTTTGTCATTAGATGATTTGGGTTCTTTTTGTTTCATCCATTGATTTGTGATTTAGTAAAAAGGAGGAAGATGAATAGAAAATAGTATTACTGCTTGTGAATACTATTTGTATTATCGTGGTTATTTTATAGTCATATGTTTTCATTTAATAATACTATTTACATGTAGTAATACGAAACTAAATGCATGTACACAAATGAGATTAGTTGTACTTCTTAATGATAATTTGTAATGAGAAGAGATTGATTTAGTAATACTATTTCAATATGATACTACTAACTTATTTAAAATAGTAATACGAAACTATTTGCAATTACTACGAAACATTCAAAACTCCTAAAGGAATACGAATCGTTTTTTAACATTGTTACATTTAATAATACTTTTACATTTAGTAATATGAAATTAAATTAATGTATGAAAAATATATTTTTGGTAATTTTTTGGAAATCCATAAAATTAAAAAGTTTATTTATGATAATAACTATCATAAATACCACACACGTCATCTACACCTTACACGTATGAAAAGATATTTTAGGTAGTTTATTTTGTGTTGTGCAATACATGTATGTAAGATATTTTTGAAAATTATTTATAACAATTAACAACTATTAACATGTCCGTTATTTTCGAAAATACAAAAAACAGACATCTAATCTATGGAAAAAAATCTCGTTAGAATCTAAAATATTATAACACCATAAAAACCAAATCTAACCTCTAATCAACGTAGAAAATGACTACCATAGAAATCAGATCTAATACGTCATCTAAATCACAATAAATATAGAAAAAACCAATGCAATCACAAAAATATTGAAAATACAATAACTAAATTTAAACTTCTAGATTTGGTGCCATTAAGACTTCATGTAACTACCAAATTTAAAATTCCAATATGGTAACCACATTGGTTGGAACATACTCGTTCCAACAATACTGTGGTCCTTATGGCTCATAAGAAATAATATTATATTTAGAAATTCTTTGATAGACTCATATATCATTAGCAATATTATCTACCTAATATCTTCTTGATCAGATAATATTGATGCCACTACAAGAAAATTTACATTTAGCGAGGACAATATTCCTCACAAAGTTCTCGCTAATTCATCGCAAAATCCTCGTTACATAGTTTAACGAGGACTTCGTGAGGAATAATTATTCTCGTAGCTATGTAACTCGTTAAATCAATACTGCGAGTATATATCCTCGCAATGTGCTCGTGTAAATTTAGCGAGGAAATTACGAGGAAAGAGGAAATTTATTTCCTCGTAATTTCCTCGATATATCCTCGGAACTCTTCGGTAAATGCTCGCTAAATATAATGAGATTGTATCGTCGTTCCAGTTTTAACGACGAAATTGCGAGTATATAGCGATGACATTCCTTCGCAAATTGCTTGCTAAGTGCTTACTAATACTGGGTAGTTAAAAAAAAATACAATACATTATAGAATTGACATTCAAATACCTGGTAAAATAACATTCAAATACATTCACAAGTACATTATTCATACACATATACAGATTTCATTAAAAAAAATTCATTCGATTATACATCATAAGATTTTACACATTCAAAGTTTTTACAAAAAAGTAGCTAATACAACAC
>JAMKQA010005806.1:0-20743 GCA_024699735.1 Posidonia australis
AAATAAATAAAGCTAATCACCCAGACCTGTGTGCGACAAACGTGACTCGAAAAGATGCACCAGACTAGACTGCTCCTACACCTGAGCACCTGAAACAAGGGGACAAGGAAAAACACGCGTGAGTGATAGGAATGTCACTCAGTACGTGCCCCAAAAACAACGCTAAAATCCAATGAAAACCATTGCCAGACAACTACCATTGCCAAAACCACAAGTCCAACTAGAAAACATGGAAAACAATGGCATTTCAAACTTTCTTTTCTTTTTTTTTCTTTCAAAACCTCATGCTCATTCATAAACCTTTATTCTCAACATTGGAGAAGCAAATCATTTCATCTAGTCTCCTAGCCCAAAACATCATATTAAAACCATTAGCACAATTTATCACAATCCGGGCTACGAACTAGTACACACACATAAATCCACACTTTTCCATTACAAAACTGGTCACATCACCCTAGCCACAGGCGATCGACCTAGCCACAAGCAGCTGGTGAGGATTCCATGTCACTACACCCACACTGCAGTGCCTCGGTGAACCACCCCGCACTGGAGTTCAACCGCCCCTGCCGCAACCTCAAAATGTACCCTCATGAGTACAAGCACGGAGTGCGTCCTAGGGACGCCTTGGTGCCCGAGCACCTGGGGACTCTAACCCCAGACCCGTCCAGCATCGACACTGAGGGTAGTCCGGGTCTCTCATACCCCGGGTCCTACAGTACCACCACAGTCTCGAGGCTCCTACCCCGGACCGCAAACTCGGCAACCACATTTACCAAGGACACGTCTCCGACATCTCTAGAGGTCTCACTACCTTGTCGACAAGTCCTGGTTTCATTGTGGTTCCTACTATATCCTTTAATCTCTTTAAAATCATATGCGATTTGTCTTTTCAAAACATTTATCAAAACCATTTTCCATTCATAAAACTCTTTGCAAATCACATGCATTATGCATCAATTCATTACATGTGGTCTTTAAACCCACACATTCATTCATGGTCATTGTACCATGTAATCACCCCTCACATGGGTCCACATTCACACACATAAGCCATGTGTCAAAATCTCATGGAAAACATCATTAAAAACAACATACTTGCATGCATCATCCTACAAGTCATTTCCATGCATTTCATACATTTATCATGTATTTATCCATATTTAATCATCATTTTTCTATGCATTTCTCAAAATAGCTCAGGGTTTTGATTCGGCATGCCGAATCCTGTTTCTGTATGCTGAAATCCCCTGATTCGGCATACCGAAGGGGGCTTCGGTATACCGAAATCCCCTGATTCGATATACTGAAGAATTTCGGTATACTGAATCCCCGACAGATTTATCAGTCCCTACCAAATCGGTCGATTGAATTTCTCCGGTCGTCCGAAACCACGACGCAGGATACCGCTTGGGAGCATTTCGGTATGCCGAAACCAATTCGGCATACCGTTTTCTGCTGTTGTAGAAAACTCTCTAGGCCACCGTCACCCTTTTCTCCCCAAAGTGGGAGTAAGGATCGGACCCCCCATACATGCCACAAAAATTACCAATAAAACATGAGGTGTAGACCTTCAATTCTACTCCAAAACCCCTCAATCAAAACATGAATCCATTAAGCATGCTGTTTTATGGAAAATCACAAAGGCACAAGACTCATTCAACACCACTGTAGCATGCTTCACATCAACTAGCAAAATCTCATAAAATTAGCCATGAATTTGCATCATATGACCACAACACATGATCCAACACCTTCCCAATATTTCCATATTTTGCATGATTTTTTGTAGCATTAATCTAACCATGCTTCAACTGATGGAGGAAAATAGAGGGGGAAACGGAAGGGAAACGCGTACCTGGCTTCGACAAGCCTCGCGTACCCTCCAACTCCAACGGTGCACGGCACCAGCCTTCCCCCACACTCGCGCGATCTCCTCCGACGCGCGACTCCTCCTCAGCCTCCACACTCCCTCTCGCCCTCTCTCTGGTCTCTCTGCTCCTCCCCCATGCCGCACGCCTCCCCTTAAAGCCTCCTTCGCCTTCCATTCCCACGGATTCCGCCGATCCGCTGCCAGCCACCCTACCGTCGAAGGGACGGAATGAGCTGCCCTCCCCGCCAGGCCTTACGAGTAGGGGAGATCGGTCACGAGCGTGGAGAAGACAGGGAAAAGAGGGCACGGCACAGCTGGCTCTTTGATCGGGTCCAAGCCCAAGCCCAAGTGGGTCTACCACAAACACGGGTCCCAATGCAGAATAGACCCACTAGCCAAAGAAATCACACAACAAGGGAGAAACCAGGGGCACAAAACACAGAGAGAGCCCACAGCCAACAAACACAATCTGGATTTACCAATAATAAACCACACACCAAAATTACAAGAAATTCCATGGTTTATATTAAATGGAAAAGCCAGGCACAGATGTTACATATTTAGTTGTGGTACCTCGAATTATTCTACTAGAGGCAAATTTCGAAGACTAAATTCTTTAAAGGGAGTAGAATGTAATATCTGCACACTAGTATGGGAGAGTTGCGGATTAGTACTGAGGACGAGTCCCATGGACTAGTATCGTGGATAAGGCTTGTGGTCTGGTACCACATTTTTATCATACCAGAAAACCTAGAATTGATGTAAATCATGCACCAAGGTTAATGCCTATTTGTAATATGGATAATCTGGTTATATGATTGTATGTGAAGCTTGGTTTGTATTTAATTCCCTCTGTTATAATGATGTTTTTCTCTGGACCCTCTCCCCCGTGTACTGTGTGGTGTTTTGGCATTTTGTAACCCATGTAAGTGTGTAGGGCTAAGATGGAAGGCAATGTCAAACAAGCACAGTTTAGCATAGTGAGATGCTGCCTTTCATTGTGCACACCATGCCTTGCAGTTAGTGCTGCCTCCATCATGCCCTACCGTCAGTTAGCCTGCGTTTACCGATGACTGTCGGTAGTGACAAAAATGGGAGGGAATAAAAAGAGGAGGAGAGAAAGAGAGGAGGCGCTGAACTAGAGAGAAACCAGAGAAGGAGAGAGAAAGGGTCTAAGAGGAGGAGGAAGCTTACCGGAGATGGAGGGACTCATCGGAGAAGGAGAGGGGTCGCCAAAAATGCATAGAGTACATGTTCCATCTCCATTTTCTCCTTTGTTTTCAGTTAAATTCATGATAAATGTGTAGTTTAGCCTAATTCTGATATATGATAGAAGTTTTAGAATTTTTTGATGGATTATCAGTGGATTTTGTGATGAATTTCGTAAAACTTGCTACAGTATTTTTAAGTGACCTCTTTTACTTTGGATTTTTATATTCAAGTTATAGAAATTAGTTTTCAGTGATTCTTGTCCCAAATGATAGAAGACTTAGGGCTCAACGTTCTTATGTATTTTGTGTGATTTTAGGAAGCCTATGGTGAGACCACCTTGAGTTCTCAACTTAGGTGACTTCTAGGTATCGTGTTTTCACGCATCTATTTGATCTTTAAAAACTCAACTCATGAGTTTTTCTCATGGACATGCCCTGTGGGTCAATATCGCGTTTTTGGTCTCACAGACCCTGTTTTTAGTGAAAATCTTGTGTTTAATCTTTGTAATGTCCCCAATTTTCATAATAATTTAAATAAAATAAATTACAGGAAATTAAAGCCAAACAGTAATATTTAAACAATCAAGAATCTGTGTGCGTGGCTACGAGACTCCAGACTATATATACTATGCTAAACTCACTAGCTTGCCTGCACTTGCAACTCAAAACCACGAGAAACAAGTGCAAGTGACAAAAGTCACCCAGCACGCACTCCATGAAAACAATGGAAAACAAAACTATAATAAATTTTCCTTTAAAACCATTTTGTAATCGTTTTCCCCAAATCTACCAAAAGCCAACAACTCAGGCCCAACAGGCTGAAAGCTACGAAACAAAGCCCCACTAAGCCCAAACCACAAAAAACATGACCAATACCAGCCAAATCAAACTGGTAAAGGCTCTACCAACCCAAAACACAAGTGAGGCCCTCAATGGCCAAAATCACACACAATGAGTTAGGAAACTCGGTGTTGGGTAACCAAATCTAGCCACAAGCAGCCACCAAGGTGCACTGCATTACCACGGTGAAGCTACATTGTGTATGAGCGATCACTGTCCCACGATTCTTCCATCTTGAGAATCTTCACAAAGCCAACCCCTCTTGGGAAGGCAGTCCTGTCTTTCAAGATGTTACCAACTATGGGACACGTGTCTTACTTGCACTAGCCACCCTAAGATACTCTTCCTCATGGCGTCCTCCACTTAGTGCTCAAGAGGAAGTCTGATACCTCCACACCCGACAATACCTAAACCTCAGTGCTCATGGTGAAAGCAAGAGTATCATACCTCTTTGTTATGTCGCAAAACACTTCAACTCGTAGAACTCAACCCTAGTTTCGAAATAACAGTCAATGAGTCTCATACCTCCAAGACTTGACGAATCTTCGCCTTAGGTATCTCAACCTTCGACCTCAATCAAGGAGACGCACTCAACCATCCGAAAATGTCGTTACATTCCCTAGTCTTGACAACACGGTCCCACGGTCTCTCGGTACAAACACAGAAAATTAGGAAAAATCATTTCCAAAATGGGCCATAGCATTCCTTTCAAATCCATTTTCAAAATCATTTTATATCTTTGGAAAATTCTTTCAAAATCTCCATAAAACCGATGCATCAGGTGTCCCGCAAGACCACCAATGATGGCTTACAATCCCATCTCAAATGGGCAAAACAAAATAATCTGAAAAATCCTCGGAAAGCCATTTCATAAAACCAACTAGACCCTGATTTGGCATGCTGAATTGAGACGATTGATCGAACTAGGCTCAAGGCACAAAAATGGTCAACCGAAATCTAAATCGGTCGCTTGAAAATCCCTAATTCGATCTACCGAAAAGAATCAATCGACCAAACTGGGCGCATAGTCAACACTCAAGGTGCTGGAACGGCAGACCAAAGAGATTCAGTCGATCAAACTAGAATTAGGAGGACCAAAATTGACAGAAAAATGGCAAATGAAATGGTTTGGTATGTCGTTTTTTGTGAAACCAGAAAATGTCCTAGAGCACATGTTCAACTCTTCTCTCAATTGGGAGTGAGAGGCGGACCTACCAAATAATTACGATAAAATACACATAAAACATCTCTTGTAGATCCTCGAGTCTACTCCAAAACTGAATAAATAGAACCGAAATCTATTCGCCACGTAAGGAGATATTAATTTCCAAACACAGAGGGCTCAAAAAGGACCCAAACCCAACAACCATCATAAATGGCCATAAATGCTATAATAAATCACCGAAAATTCACAATAAATTTTTGGAATGTAAATTTACCTAGATTTCATGCAATTCTAGTTTTTCTGTCACGCATTGCTGCACACCATCGCCAACTTTTGCTCTTCTTGAGCACTTTTGGTAGAGAGATGAAGAAGGGGGAAAGGGGAACAAGAAGTAGAGGGGTGGAAATGAGTGGAAGGAGGGGAAGGGTGAGTGGGAGGTGGAGGGAACGAGTGGAGGGAAAAAGGAGGTGTCGGGTGCCTGGGGTGGAAGTGGAAGGAGAGGTGTTGGCATACGTGGGAAGGAAAAGAGAAAGAAGAAGAAGGAAATGGTGGGGTAAACGTGCATGGCCTGCGTCCCTTAAATACTTATGCACCGGGGAAGATACACAGGTGCTCAACTGACCCTTCATGCATGCACGAAACCACCACGACCCAGGCTCTAGCTACACCTACTAGCTCTAAAGCACGAGCCAGCAACCAACCACACTACCAACCAGTCCACAAACACGGGCCCACACACAAACCCACAAGCATAATACTAACCACATGGGGACAAGTATAAGAATACACAAACAGAAGCCGACCTACGAGGTCTAAGTCCAAAAGCACAAAATCACACAAATGGTCCTCGAAACAGTAATGTCCGTCCAGAAATAAATTCATTAACAATGTAAATAATTACAAAATGAATTTACGATTGTTACAATCTTGGTTTGATATCGAAAATGATTTATGTAATGAAAAATGTTTGAAAAATGATTTTGAAAAGGAATGCATATATTTTGAAAATTTTTTCCATGAGTTTTGAGCTTGCGTCTGAGAATGGAGCCTCGTGACTATGATGGTAATACTACAAGGCTTGGGCATGGAGGACTTGGATCCCCCTTAGTGTTAGTACTAGTTGGGTTTGGGGTTTGTCCCTAGGTACTTGATCGGGCACCAAGGTGCGTCGATAGACACACTCCATGCATGTATGAGATATATGTGATATATTGAGGTTGTGGTCGAGGTGGTTGGACTCCTACACGGGGTAGTTCACTGCGACATTGCAGGTGAGAATGGCTAGAGTTCTCGTCAACTACTTGTGGTTGGTCGGTTACTTGTGGTTAGGGTGACGCGATAGATTTTCACACTGTGTGTGTGGTTTTCCTAAGACAATTTTTGTTGTGGATTTAATTTTGAGAATACACAAAATGGTTTGCAAAGGTGCACGTGATTTCAAAGAAAATTGAGTGTGGTTTGAAATGGCATGGTTTACAAGTAGATTTTTGGATAATCACATGTAATTCCATGTTAAGCTTTACGGATCTGATATTCCTTCTAATCTGATTTGGATGGTTATGATTTGTGTGTTTTGTGGGTTTTCGTTGCGACTTTTGGTGGGCTCGTACCAGGTGACATTGATGTCACTTACACGTTTTTGTTTGTGTCTTTGTTTCCAAGTGCAACTATGGTTTGCAATCTAGTTCTAGTATAAATAGTTTGGAGCCACGTAGCCGCACACTAAGTTTCTAGGTAGTAGTAGTCTTTAAGCTTTATTTTCCTTATAAATTTTAGTTTTTCATAGATATTTATTTAGTTAATTAGTTAGGTAGTATTGATACTAATATGTAGTGTAGTGGGGCGTTATAGATCAAGCCATCCTCTGAATACACAAAGTTTGCATTTGCATATACATTATCAGTAGCCAAGAAGACTTGTGATGTAGGAGGGTCAAACAACTTTCAGAAGCTATTTCATCACAAAAGTTTGTAAAATGGTTAATTTCCTTTAACGAAGAGATGAAATCTCTTGATAAGAACATGTAACATCCTAAACCTTAATCTTCTTGCTTAATCATGATTAATAATAACTAATTAATGATAGAGTTATTTTTTAGTGAAGGCTGTTGACTATGGTGTGTGCTGACCTATGGATGTGCAGGACCAAAGATGGAATAATGTAGGATGCCATAGTATCGCTGAGACCCCAATTCGTAAGTTATTGCATGAATTCTAGGTGTTTGAAGTATTTCCTCCTTCTTTAGGGGTGTTTGTCCAAAATTCATGTGAAAAATTCATTAAACAATTGCCTACGTAAAGGAGGATGACTGTTGGTGCATGGCAGGGGGCTTATCTGTGTTGAAAAAGAAGAAGAAAGAAAAGAAGGAGAGAAGGAGAAAAAAGAGAGGAGGGCAAAAGAAGAGGTGGAGGAGAAAAGGAAGAGGGGGAGACGATCATCCGCTGTCGGTCTTCCACCATCGCTGTCATCAAGCCCCACCATCGTCATCACCTTTCTGGGAGAGGAGAAGAAGGGAGGAAATAGAGACAGAGAAGGTATATGTTCCCCTTCGATCCTCCTTTCTCCGTTTAAGTCAAATGCTTGATAAATGATGTAATTGTTGGTTTAATCTATCAGGGATTTGTGTTGATTCCATGAATTTTTCATGGATTATGTGTGGATTTTGATGGATTTTCATAAGTGGAGATTTAGCGATTCAAATGAGTTACTTTGGCTTTTGATTTTTATATCTCATTGGTTTTAAATAAAACTTGTCCAAAATGAAAGTAGACTTGGGATGTTTAGATTGAGTATTTTTGTAGGATTTGTGGTGCCTTAGAAATGGATCTGCCCAAGGCTCCTAGTTAAGGTGATTTGGTTTCAAGGCTGACAGTTGTTTTTAAGAAAAACGATTGGTTCGGCATATTGATGGAATTCAAGATGTTGAATCAGGGTTCAGGGATTAGGAAACCCTAATCAGGAATTTTTGGCATATTGTTTCTTTTTAGCATGTTGATTTGGTTGTCAGATTTGCACTAGAATGCTACCTCGGTCGACTAAAAGATTTCGATCTTTTGAACTAGGCCCTGAATCTGTTTATTAGTAGTTTAGGTGTTGTTTAATATATATATATATCTATATATATATATAAATCATGGAGAGGTAATTAAAGTGATACAATAACAACTAGGATAATCATTAGAATGATTTAGGGATTACCTAAAAAGAATTAGCAACATTCCACTTGAGACATAGAAGTTATATAAAAGACGATATGACTTAGAAGTAATAAGTTTTTATCCTAATGGTTTAGAATGGACAATAAGGATCATGATGTAGTCCCTAGGTTTAGAGTTGGTTGATTTTTGTTGGGGTGTACTGAAAGAATCATTCATTGGTACTGCCTTGTGATATCGAACACTGATTTGGCTGTGCTCTTGAGGGACACGAGTCAGTACGTTTTCTACACCTTGGCACTAGAACATAGAGTTCTTGTTGAGTTTTATGTGGGTGTCCAGTCTTGAAAGTGAAGTAGATCTTTCAGATTGCTATCTTGGTTTTGGTGTGGCTGTTTGGGCCTGATAGAAGAGTTATCAAGGCTTTATTTTTGAGTTATGACTTCAGGCTTCCAGTTTTCCTGTGGCTTTGGGCACAGTATTTTGTAGTATTTTTGGAAAGATGTTTCAATGATTTCAAAGTGGATTTTGAAAAGGATTTTGGGAACAAAAGAAATGTATTTTTTTGCAAAGATTTCAATGATTTGCAAGGAAATTTTTGGATGATTTAGGAAAAATGGCTTTTTCAAAAGATTTAAAAGCGTTGCCTCAAGTTGGTAGTTTTTCATATGATGTTTCTAAGGTGTTTTGAAGCGATTCCAAAAATAATTGAAAATGATTTCCAAAAAAATTTGGAAAAGACTTGTATGCCTTTGCAAAGGTTTTGAAAGGTTTTTCAGAGTTTTCTGTTTGTTGAGGCCAAAAGACGGATGGGGCATGTTGCTAGGACCAAAGGGTAGGACGACATCCTTGAGATGGTCAAGCACGTTGCCTAGGTTGAGACTGAAGACCGAGAGGCTAAGGTAAGTGTCTGTCGAATATTGGAGGTATGAGACTCCTAGATTGTCTTTCACGAAGCTAAGACTAAGGTTCGCTGGTTGAGGACCAGCTGAACTTGAAAGTATGACACTCCTCTTGTTCTAGGCACCGAAGATCCAGAGTACTGATTGTACACAAAAGTATGTGGCAACGAGTCCACGGGGAATGAGACCTCTGTGTAGCTAGACGTGATACCCTGGTTAGTACGGGTACTGAGACTATTTGGTGTTGGTAGGGCATAGGGTGAGAATCTTCAGGTTTTCGGGGACACAAGGGTATCATGAGGGACACATCCCTATGTGGGTTGAGACTAAGACCTGTGTAGTCATAGTATAGTGAGGCCTATTAGTCGTGGTGGTAGTACTCCCTACAAGGAGATGTTCACCGTGGCAATGCAGACACCGTTGGTCGCACCTCGATGGACTACTTGTGACTAGGTGTTGGTTGCTTGGCATTGGATAGCATGACACACCAGAGGCCTATTGGTTTGGATGGGTGGGTTAGCCATCTGTGGCAGTGTAGTGAGTTCAACGTCGTGTCCTAACAGCTGCTTGTGGCTAGTATTTATTGAGACTTTGTGGTTTTCGTTCGTGAGTCGAGTTATTTATTTTCGCATGTGAGTGGTGTTGAGCTGTTTGAGCTCATGAGGGGCATTGAATTGTTTGTGCCCAAAAGTGGCATTGAGTTGTGTGAGCTCGAGAGGGACATTGAGTTGTTTGCGTCATAGGTGGTGTAGTAGTTTTCAGAAAATGAGGATTGTACCAGTTTTGAAATATGATTTGTATGTTCTGACTGAGTAAAGGCTCGATGTGAGTATGGCACTCTCTTATGGTTGTGGACTTGATTTGGCAAGAGTGGCTATTTTAAGTATGTATAAAGTTTTGAAAATCATGCATATGATTTGAAGGAAAACAAAGAAAATGGTTTTGAAAGACATGGTGTGATTTTGAAAAGAGAGGAAAAAATAGTTTTCAATGACATGATTTCCAATGATTTGTGACTTCTAGGGCAAATGAGAATTGCTCTGTGGTTTTGTGTGCCCTCCAGAGGAGGCCAAAGTAGCTTATTCTTGTGGGATATGTGCTAGGTGATCTTTCAGTCATTTATGTGTGTTTGTTTGATGTTTTTTGCAGAAGTAGGATAAGACTAGGAGTTTGCTAGTGCACTCAGAACTGGAGCCAGTCTACCACACATCAAGGGATTTACGTATGTAAGTAGTTAAATTTATTTCAGTTATTAGTGCTTTAATTTACTTGGTTCCTTATTAGATGTATTTTAAGATTAATGTGATTAATTAAAAAAAAAGTGTAGTTAGAATTTGAGTCACGGTTTGGGGTGGATCATGACAGAACCACACATGGGTTTTGGTACTTCCTTTAAAAGGACACAAAGTTATTGATTGCAAATGGGTATTCAATAGAAAATAAGGCATATCAGGAGTTACAGATCTAAGGTACAATGTAAGGCTAGTTGCTAAAGGCTTTAACCAGATGGAAGGTATTAATTATAATGATGTTTTCTCACTTATTGCGAAGAAGACTTTTATTCAAATCCTACTAACTATAGTTGCAATCAATGATTTGCAATTAGAGAAATTACATGTGAAGACAGTTTTCTTGCATGGATTACTTGAAGAATAGATATATAAGCATCAACTAGAGAGTTTTGCAATTGAAGAAAAGGAAGAACATATTTTCTTGTTGAAGAAGTCTTTATATGGACTGAAGCAATATTCGATGCAATGGTATAAGAGATTCAACTCTTTTATAATTGTATAGGGATCTAACAAGAGCAAACATGATGTTTATTTCCATTTGAGATAGATAATGGATCATTTATTTATCTGTTGTTTTATATTGATGTTATGTTGGTTGCAGTTAGAGAGAGATTTATGGTGAACAAATTGAAGACTCTGTTTAATCTTTTAACTGTAGAAGTATCTTGAGAGTCTTTGACGACAGTTTTATCTAGAGTTGGGATTTTTTTATTTTTTCTCCATTAATATCCTATATCTTGTACTTAAATTAATAATAAAATCTTTCTTTGTTCTCATGACGTAGATCTATTTAATCGAATTTCGTAAATCCATATATTTGATTGTGTGCTTTTTTATTTATGTTTTCTTTATTTCTCTTTTATTATTGGACATCTGTATTTGCAAAAAGAGATTGAATCCTAACGATAACCATACTCGAGACAGTCAACAGGCCGGAGCAGACGGACGGATTCGAAGTTATTGCCCGTCCGGATGCATACTTGCCAAGGATTCTACATCGAGGCTGCA
The DNA here is from genome assembly GCA_024699735.1 of Posidonia australis. NCBI lineage: Eukaryota > Viridiplantae > Streptophyta > Magnoliopsida > Alismatales > Posidoniaceae > Posidonia > Posidonia australis. The sequence goes on from JAMKQA010005806.1 coordinate 11,447, forward strand.
CATACTAGGTATGGCAAACATCTCTGCTCTCTCTCTCTCTTTCTCTCAACTTTTGTTTTATTATTATTATTTTTTTCTCGAGGCGATATGTCCAAAGACCTCGTAGTCAGGATTCAAGACTTACATGCTTTCCATCTTCGAAGGATCTCAAATACATTTAAGTCTTGCTAGTTCTTTTTTGTTTTAAACTAGTCTTACAAGTTACTACCATGTAATTGTGACACAGCTTGGGTTATCCCTTCCTCCTTGGTTGCTCTTCAATTTCTTCGCTGTAAACCGAAACTTTGACTGCCGAAGAACGTGTAAGGCCATCAGGATTTCCGCCTTTTTTTTGTTTTTTTTTTGAGACATTAAGACCATTAGAAATTCAGAACTGCACAAAACTTAACAAGTACCAAGTGAAAGCCGCAAACGTAGGGAGTCCACATGGATGATCCTAAATGGAATGTACACGAGTCAAAATTCTAAATACTCCTCAAGAACGGGGCCACATCCGTTCCGGTACCACGTGGCTATACCCCTCCATCCACCATGTGTATTGTCAGAACGTACACATCAACTCATCTCTGTCTCCGTCTCTGTCACTGTCACAGTCTCTCTGGTGACATTACAGTTCATCTCGAGCCGCCGACACTACTCTGTCTGCACCTCTCTCGATATAGAAAGCAAATATAACCCATAGTCTGACATGTGCTGACTGATAAACAGACAAAGCGATGAAATGTAAAGTTACCGACCCAAATATTTACGTTTACAGTAAGTTTGAATCTTCAACCAGTCAATTACACAGCTCTTACCTCCTTATCATGAACGTGGGGCGCTTTGGGTTCTAACTGACAAGGCAGTACAATTGATTGTGTGGTGTCCCCTTCCACTTTAATCCAATCCTTATCCACAACCAATCAATTCTGGAAGTTTCTGCCTTTGCTTCCACCCAGCCATCTCTTCTCCACTGCAGAGCAAAAGTAGTGGTCTTCTATCCCATTACAATTCTATACAATATATCCTGTCCTTTTCTCTCAAAAACACCCAACTGTCGAATGCCCTTTCTGCCCATTTATGTGATGTGAATGTTTCATCTCCCACCCACCTCACACCTTATCGTTTTCCTTTGGCATTCCATTCTGCGAAGCTGCCAATTGCCATGAAAGTAATCTGTTCCCCGTGATGTACCATGCAACATGATGGTGGGTACAGCTCACGGTGGACGAAATTATCTATTTTTTGTATTCCCTTCTCAACATAGTTTGGTTTGGCTTGATTAAGTTCGGATCTACATGGAGTGATAGGAACCGGTAGTGGGGAATGTATCATAACCCCATGAAAGGGGTCTCTGCCACTTCTTGTTTGTGGGTGATGTGTCAGCTGAAATATCCCTCTCGCGTATTATGCCGAAGAAAAAAAAGGAAGAAAGAGGTTTGCTGCATGTGCATGGCAACAGCCAGTTTACGTATGGAAATCTCTTCTGTCCGATAGGAATAAGATTGGGTTTGCACTTCCTTACTGTTGAACAGTATTATATTGAAAAAGTAAATATTGGACTTGTAAATTATATATAAATAAAATTTTTTATTTATAATCAATAAAATTTAAGTTAGATTTCTATATTTCAATAATATCAAAGATTACACACAACAAGAAACCTAATTGAACCTAAGTTTACACACATTCACTCATATAAAAAAAAAAGTACTTACTCAACTTAAAATATACCATAAGTAAGAAAAAACGGTGTAATAGTCTTATATTAAAAAAAAATAAAGATCAAACTTTTAGTTTTATATAAATAGATCTCTCAATTCAATTAATTTTAAATTAAATGTCTATGTTTCAACACTTGTCAACAACTCAGACTTGGCTGGTTAGCCAGTCATTTTTCAAGAGGACAGGCTGCTGTTGGCTATTGTAGTATTGACGGCTCTTTCTGAACCAAGTAGTGTCTATTAACTACAAAAAACACACATGGGAGAGTAAAGGGTCCATCCACCCAAGGGCCAGTTCATGATATTAGTCATGTCATGTTACATATTCATTGTGAAGATGCAACCTGCATGGTCTATTTATTCATCTTCTCCGCAATAAATAAAACAATAACGAGATCATTAGGTGGAGGGAGTAAGGAGAATCTTTTAGATTTCAATCGATGATAAGATCTAAATCTCTGAGAATGCTTCCTCTAATGGGGATCACATGTAATTAGAGAGCTTTAAGCTTTAACAGTATATGAGGTGTTATCCTTGCATTAGACACCCACTTCTCCTGCTTCCCATATTCCAACGTTCCCATGGCATGCCATTAACCATGTAGGGTTTCTCTTTAAGTAATCCCCCCAAATCCATGCATCATTGGGCAGTCACACAAAGGCCGAAGCATCTCTGATAGGACTTTATGTAATAGGTATTTTATGGACAAGTTGGATCGCTGCTTTTGTGAATAGAAATTTGCTGTTTCACTTGAATTCCCTAGCTTTATTATAGGGCTCTGGCTTGTATAGGATGGTGCTTGCCACCATAGAGAGACCCAATATCAAAAGCCAGACCCATACGATTATAACACTAATGTTAGCCAATGCCTATGGCACACCCACTAGTAGTTAAAAATTATATTACAGATAAGAATGAGAGGAAAGATCTTGATTCTTGGCCCAAGTGGAGAAAGTAGAGAGGTGGGGGGGTAGTGGAATACTGGGCTCTGGAGTCTGGTCTTTGGTATTAATTGGTAGGGGACCTCTGAGGCAACTCAGTAAAGCTATGCAGAAGCCAACACATAAAGTAGGGGGGCCTCCCCTCCCCGGGAAGCTTGTTGGATTTGATAATTCTGCTCTTGAACATGATTAATTGATTAGACTTGTTAAATTTACACTGCACATCCGCGCATGAGGGAAGTAGCAATGGTGGAAGTGCTGCACTGCTGCTCCAATGGAAAAGCTCTACCATTCAAATGTAGCCGCCGATGTAGTATGCCAGGCCTACTTGTATTGTAGCTAAAGAATGTCTTCTTTTGATTTTGCAAATGATAAGATGCCTAAAGATATCTAGAACTCTTCATTGGGCTTTGAAGTAGCCCACGGTTTCATAAAATAGGGAATCAACTACTTTTTCTATGGGTACGTTTGTTTGTAGATCATCGGTGCTAGATTATGTGACGTGGTATGTATATATTAATTATTTATTATTAAAACTCATATGAGTGAGATTTTTTGTATTATTTGAAACCTAACCCACTAATACATAATCCGACTATTTGTCAAATGAACTCATAGTATGTTTATGTGTGTATAATATGCTAGCCCAGAATCAATGCAGAAGGGGCCCTTGATCGAATTGACCACCAACGAAAGACATTCTTCCACGTTTGGCAATGGACCAGTCTAATTTACTACTACAAACATTTCATTCCATGAAAGAATTCACGGGAGATGACAAAGCCAGGACGTAGGGTAGCCACATGGTTTGTTAGATCTCTATCTAATGAAACATGTATTGTAAGAGAGAAGAGTACACATTCGTTATGACTTCTTTCCATACCTCTTACCAGATGTGTTAGAATGACTGGTCGAACAAGCTGTAGGAACGAAAGAACGAATCTGCAGATGTCTTCTTGTGTATTACTGGTCTGCGGCCATTAATAATCTGTAGCAGATACAGGAATTTTTCTCAGGGCGACCCAACATAGTTATAATTCATTCACAAATGGATAACTGCAAGACAACGACAAACTCTATATATTATTCAGAGGCCATAATAGACTACAAGCTTACTGCTTGTACACAGTAAGATACAACCATATGGTCCTAGCCTTTTGACGGATGCATACTTGTGTATAAAGAATTGTCCCCTGTTTCAGATGGAGATGGGTCCAATTTCATGTGAAACCGGATTTCTTTTCCTTGGAAGTGTAATGAATGTTTACGTAAGTGTGTGTGTTTGTGTTTGTATGTGGGTGCGTACGCGCACCTGTTTGTGTTTTGAGTAATAAGCTCAAGCCCTTGTCCAGGACCCAATTCTTATCATTGCGGTAATGCGTGATCTGTCCAAGCCTCACAGGGTGCAAACAGACATGGATTATTTCTCGAGATGATACGGTGTGTGTGTGTATAGGTAAAAGATGAGTTGTTCTTTTGAATTAATAATTTTGAGAGAAGATATAACATGACCATTAAATGTTGATCTGATCGGTTTTATCAAAACCAATATTTTGGGTTTAGTGGTTTTACCTTTTTTGTTTAAAAATTAATAATGTTTCAATTTGTTTAGATGACGTGTTATTCAATGTGTTTATGGTAGTCATTATTCAATGGTTGAGTATTTTTTTCATGGCAACTGTTTCATTACTTTTTAGATTTTCTCATTTTTTCTAGAGGTAGACATCTAAACCATCTAAATTGGTTAACCGAACCAAATCGAACTAAACCAAACTATTTTTAATGGTTCGGTTCGGTTTGTCAAATTCAATGGTTGGGTTTAGAATATCTTCAAACCGAACCATATCGTTTGATTTGTGATTTCAAGGACGATTTAACCAAATTGAACCGAACAGAACCTAATATAAATTATATATGTTAATATGTATATTAGATATTTAAAAGAATATAATTATGTATCTTTTAGAATTACGACTCAAATCATGGTTATTCTTATGTATATTTTACTAGATTGTTTTTTTAACTGATTGTTACTAGAAGTTAAACAAAAACGTTTCTGGCCTTATGTATTTTTTACCAGGTTGTTTTACGTTTGATACTAATATTCGATAAACTTCACTACTGTAATTCTATCATAACATAATACATGAGAATTTCATATTACTAGGAATTGTGATTCTATTTAGAATTTCGCAGTAGTAGACGTGGTTGTTGTCATTTTATCTCATATCTAGTTATATTCTTTTATTTTTTACTATCAACATTTTATTTTTTTATAAGTTTATTAAATGGTTAAACCACAAATAGAACCAAACCAAACCGATTTTGAATGGTTCAGTTTGATTCGGTTTCAATAGATAAAATGGTTCAGTTCAGTTTGAAAATTATTCAAACTGAACTATATGATTTGGTTTGTGGTTTTGTCTCAAACCAAACCAAACCAAACCGAACCGTGCCCACCCTTAGTTTTTTCCTTACTCATATTTGACGTGGTATTATATTAACCCACATTCATTGCTAATCAATTATACATTTCCATAAATAAACTTTTTCAATCTTTTGAATTTCAAATACATGCCAAAAATTTCTTATGTATGTGTATTACAATATTTCTATATATAAACTATTTAAATATTTTGAGTTTGAAATAACTACCAAAAATATCTTCTATACGTGTATTAACAGTTTGTTCTCCTTGATTGTTATAATTTTGAAATTTCATTTTTGATTTAGAAGATTCCATTATATTTGTATATTAAAATAAATAGTGTTAAATTTTGGAGACGTGTTATACTATATTTCGTTTCCTGTTGCATTCACCTAAATTATATTTTAGGTTTTAGTTATATTCGGCAAAGTTTGCCTTGAAATATTATTCGGTTTCTAGTAAAAGTTTTTGATGATTATCAAGTTCAAGTCGTATATTAAACTTTTTGGTCGTCATAATATTTAGCATAGTAAACATATATTTTGATTATCGAAAGTATGAGTTAACATATATTTTCTATGATGTTTCAATTTTATTCAGTATTTTGTTGTGTGATAATTGGTTTTTTTATTTATAAGGATGTTTTGTTATATTTTTGTTTGCATTAATTTAGTATTACCATTACTATTTGTATTATCATGTTACTATTTAATTAGGCTACATCAATATCGAGATTTGATTAGGAACTGTTTGTATGATTGTGTTACTATTTTGATCACATTATTGTTGTGTGTTAGTTGGTTTTCTATTTTAAAGGGATGTTGTGTTCTATTTTTGTTTGTATTAATTTAGTATTAGTATTACTATTTGTATTATCGTGTTACTGTTTGATTGGGCTACAACAATATAGAAATTAAGTAGGAACTATTTGTATTATATTGATACTGTTTCGTTGATCTACTGTGATATAAAGTGAATGGGAACTATTTATATGATTGTGTTAATATTTGATTGTGTAACGCTCTGCTTTGTGTTACGTTCCAGTATCAATACTACCTAAGCATGATTACTAAATAAGTAACTAAGAAAACCATGATCTAACCATAAATCTAAATAGTTTATTATTACTCAGAACCGTAATGTGCAGCTAGGTGGCTCCAAGTTATATGCTCCAAAACTAGATTGCAGCCCTTATGTTGCACCAAGAAGCAAAAACACAAAATAGTACATAAGTGAGTAACATCAATGTCACCTAGTACGCGTCTATCAAAAACCAAGACCAGAAAATACTAGGAAACTACAGAAGGTATATATAAATCAAATTAAACAGAAGTAACATCAGAACCGTAAAATTCCAGGTAAAAACATTTGGAAATTCACTTTACAAATCATGCCATTTTCAAATCATAGCCATTATTCCTTCAAAACTTCATGCATCTTTGAAAACCATTTTTCATGAATTCTGTGAAACCAAACCACGACACAAACTAAACCATGGCTAGATTCTAGCTAAAAACCATAAGCCAAATCACGGTTCAAAACCACAAATCAAAGCACAATTGGAATCTTACTCAAACCGCAAGCCAAACGTCAGTTAGAATCTGGTTCAAAACTACAAGCCAAACTACAGCTCAATTTTAGCTTAGAACTACGCATACACACAGTGCGAAAACCTATTGAGTGACCCGTGGCCACAGTCACTTGACCAGTCACAAGCAGTTGGTGAGGCTCCAACCTCAATCCCACTGCATTGCCTTGGTGGACTACTCCGTGCAGTAGTCCAACCGCTCCGGCCAGTAGCTTTAATTTACCATATCACACAGCATGTGGTGCGTCTTGAAGATGCCAATTGGTGCCTGAGCACCTGGGAACTCCAACCCCAAACCCAATTAGCATTGGCACTAAGAATAATCTAGGTCTCCTATACCTCGCATCTATAGTATCATAGTCATAGTCACGAGACTCTACCCTTGGACCAAAACTCGATAACCACGTTCTTGGACGCGTTCCTGACCTCTCAGAGGTTTCAACACTCTTACTCAGTTGGTACGGTCTTTTGGCTCTATGGTTTCTACGAAAGCCTTTTTAAAACATATGCATTTTTTTGAAATCCTTTCTCAAAACATTTCTATTGTTGAAAATTCTTTCTGAAACATTTTATCATTGGGATCATTTTCATTTTCCAAAAAAACCTTTATATCTCAATAAAAACTTAGCAGAATGTTTGACCAACATAGGTCACGTTGGTTAGTCACGCTAAGGACATCTGCTGGCAACACGCGTTGACTGGTTCTACTAATAGGTCACACCGCAAACTCGTGTTGGTAAGATCTGCTTACCAGTTGTGCCTGATCCTTAAAACTGTCAGTAAACTAGAAAACTAGAGATTGTTGGAAATTGCCCTTTTTGGGAACTCTGAGTGTTCTCAACACACATCATTATAAACCCCACAAGATATATCACAGTGAAGGGCACAAAGAGATCTACATTTTGGGAAAAAAACCACGAAAACAATTCACCATAGCTTGAGTTGTAAAATCTAAAGTAAAGGATCCATTCAGTATAAATAGTGGCTTTAAACTCTAATAATTTACTGAAAAAAGCTTGAAAAATTCCCTAAGATTATAAAATCACTACCAATCATCAAGAACATGCTAATGAACATATTTTTTATTAATCTAGGCATAATTAATGGAAAAGAAAATGGGTAGGACGCATATAGTAGTGTCGCTAGTGGTCTCTTTCCTTCTTCGACGAGCTCCTTCTCCTTATTTGGTGACCAACTTTTTCTTCTCCTTCCTTTGCTCTGCTCTGCCTCAGATTTAGATTCTTTCCTCTCACTCTCTCTTTCTCTTCCTCTCCATTTCTCGCTCTCACCATGCTAGGGAATTTCGATTGTATTTTTATCCTCTCACCGCCAGCAAACCCCTAGAAAATCAAGGCTTGGTGGTGGCGAGGTGAGGTGAGGTGAGACTTGCAACCAAGCCTTAGAGGGATGGATTTTTACACACAAAAAAGAAAGAACACCTCGAGTAAGAAGAGAGGGTTTGGTGATTAGGGTTCTGGAAGTGGGTGTGGTCGCTGACAGGTCCTTCTTTTGGTGGGTGTTTGTTTCTACCAACAGTTGTGGGCTCCCTCTTCTTCTGTGGTACTAGGGTTTTGGTGGTTCAAGTTTCGACATCGGAAGAGCATTTTTCTGGTCGTTCGTGGGCTGGCCTCCGTATGGGGTTTCTGTAGATCTAGGGATTCCACAGATCTAGGGTTCTCGGTAGGCTCTTCCAGGGCTTCAAATCTGTTGGTGCCGGTTTGGAGTATTATGGAGCCTCTAGATGGTAGGCTGGACATGTCGAGATCTTTTACTGATGTAGTGGGTGGACAGACGGTCAAGGACAATCTTCCTTTCCGAGAGCTTTCAATCAAAAATGGGTGTCTTATGGTCATTCTGTCTAATGTTGAGATTGCCAAGATCTCGGCTCCTTATAAAACTGCTCTGATCTTTAAGTTTTATGCACAACACCTCCCTCTGAACGAGATTCAACGTGGCTTGTCGAACTAGGGAATTCATGGCAGTGCTAGGCTCTATCATAGATCGACGACATGTGTTGGTTAACTTTAATTCTAAGGCTGATTTCATGAAGGTTTATACTCGTGAGAGATGATGATGAAAGGACAGTCGGTGAAAATATTTCGGTGGTCTCTTTGGTTTCGTCCTGGACTGGAAAGCAAGGTTGCACCTGTGTGGATTTCTTTCCCTACATTGCCTCGGTGTTACTTTAAACCTAGTTTCATCAAGACTGTGGCAAAGGGTTTTGGTCCTCTTCTTATGGTTGCTTCAGCCACTTCAGCCAAGACGACAGTAGTATGTGCGAGGTTTTGCGTACAGCTCAATCTCACTAGAGAATATATCCTACTCGTATCTACATTGGTACTGAAAGCAAAGGTGACTTTCAATCGATGGTTATGGAAAACCATCCAGACATCTGTGTGGAATGCAATAAGCGGGTCCATATTTGAGATGATTGTGTTAGGAACCTAGAGAATCAGAAGAAGCTACATGCCTCAGGTGATGCTGGTGGAGTTAAAAGAAAGCTTTGTGCAGGTAGTGGGTGTTAGAAATATGACATTAATTTTGATGATTAGTTACTTGTGCATATTTTCATAAAATATTATAACTTGAAAAAGATATAAGTGTCTTATCATGAAATCACAAACGGCATACCGGCAT
>JAMKQA010005807.1:0-23181 GCA_024699735.1 Posidonia australis
CGGTATGCCGCTACTGATGCCGGTATGCTGTTTTTGATTCTTTGATAAAACACTTGCATACAATTTGAATTTATACAGAAAGCACTTTATATCTTTTTCATGCTTTAATAATTATGAAAATATGCACTCACAAGTAATCATCAAAATTAATGCAATATTTATAACAGCGGCATCCAGGGGAGCTACGTCGGCTGGAGGCTAAGGCCGGTTGTTTCACGGTGGTGCTGGTGGCTGCATGGTGTAGGAGCGGGCGGCCGGAGGAGCTAAAGATCTACGGCGAGGACGACTTCGGGTTGGAGAGGGTGTCGTGGATGGAGAGGGTAGTGGAATGGCGGCTGCTGTAGGGTTTGGATGGGGGGTGGGGTTGGTTTAAATAGATTTTAGGGTTTTGTTTTGGAGGGGAAGGTTTTGTTTTGTTTGAATTTTGAATTTTAAAAAAAACCACAAACCAGATTTACTGGATATAAAAGTGGTTTTAAATGTTGAGGGAGCATGTAATAGATATATATATATATATATATATATATATATATGAGAACTAACGCACTACAGTAATAAGGAAATTACTAGCCTAAAAAAGTTTAATTTTTTAGGATAATATCCTAAAATATCTCAAGATAATAGCTTAGAATAAAAGATCCCTAGATTATCTCAAGATAATATCCTAAGATAAAAAAGATTCCTAAATTATCTCAAGATAATATCCTAGGATAAAAATTTCAATAAATTATCTCAAAATAATATATAATCAGTAAACCTAAGATTCAACATAATCATGCAGTAACCTTGCTAAATAAAGTTAATTCAAGACACGTATCTCAACAGAATGGAATATCTAATCAACGAGAGCGACTAGAAGACCATCATGGAGTGATTTCAAAATATACAATATCATCATGGAACTTTATAATGTAAATGATACTTTTATTGCTAGTTACAATTTTAATATAATATATATCTTTTTATTTAATAATTTATTTATTTTTTAAATTATTAGATTTTTATATGAACCACCCTTCAATCACTCTGCCAGTATGGGAAAGATTGGATCGGACAATATGGGCAAGGAAAGAGATTATATGAATTGGGAGAGAGAATATAGTAGAGTGATTGCCAACTTGAGTAGGTAAAAAGCAGAGAGAATATTGACAAAACCAATTTTACGTCTCTCATTGAGTTTACTTTTTGATATTTTTATATCACAAGTCTAGTTCTAAACTCTTAATAAACCATCGTCGGAAAAGAGAGCTTAAATATTCTTGTTGGTTCGTTGAAAAAGACACTTTCTACGAACCAAACCACCATCCATACAGATACAGTAGCATATATAGCTAATTGAAAGTACCATAGCTAGGACCACAAAAAGGAAGGCTACATATGCCAAATAATTTCTCTATAACATGTAATAGTTACTACAGCCGGTGTGATCTTGAACGTCTGTTTTATTTTATAGTTCGATGACTTCAATTCTCTCAAAATTATTGCTTCACTTGCCGAAGGAAAAACACTGGTTTTCTCAAAACGTAGTATAGGACCAGGAACGATACCCCTTAACCCACTTCCACAGCGGTACCATGGAAACCTGACGGCAACTTGCCGGACAAGTCGAACGTCAGCAACGAAGCTCTCGGTCTACTCGGCCGGCGGTCCACACCACTCCCCTCCACAAACGGCAGCTGCTTCGTCGCCTCCGGCACCAATACAACCCTCTCGGACGACGAAGCCTGCCACTTGGCCTGCATGTACTTGTACTTCCTCCACGGCCCCATGTGCATCTTGTTGTCCTTCATGCACCTCTTGGCCGCTGCGCACATCGTCTTTATAACTCCCTTCAGCTTCTCCTGCTTCCCGACAAACACCTCCGGCAGAGTTCTCACCAGAGAGTTGTAGTGTTCACTGGCCCTTGCCATCTCGAATTCACCCTGGAAGTTGAGCTCAATCACCACTCTTGTCGGTGACTTCTTGCTGTTGGTTGACTTGTGCACCACGTCCAAGTAGCTGTGCTCTCCTGTAACAATTAATGAATGGACAAGAATAAGAAAGAGAGATTAGAATACGCGTGTTTGCTGATTTGATGTAATAATGTCGAGAATAACAAATAGGTATTCCAAATTTAGCATTTGAAGATTTGCCAGTCACCCAAAGCCTCCAACGGTTCAACATATTTTCCCACAAGCCTGTGTTCTTAAACTTTTCCATTTTTTTTTTTTTTTTTTGGCAATGAACAAAAGGCTATAAAACTAAATCATTCAATCTAACTTATCTAAAAGAATCTGAGAATGTTAGTACCTGAAGGGATGTCGGGCGAGCTCCTCCATTTGGACTTACAAAGCCCACAATCAAAACCGGCGTTCCGGAGCTCATCTGATATATCCTTCAATAAACATCCCCGGCATTCCTTACTACCACTGACATTCCTCCTCGAACACGAGCACCTCCCTCCATCCTCCGCCCGGATCTTCCTCAACGCCCTCTGCGTTGCCTGGGACACCTTCGTCTCCAACGAGCTCCTTGACGACGCCAACGATGCCTAACAAACACATTCATGTACACATAAATCCCAAACAATATCCCTCACCAAAACAACCACAAAAGGACGCAACAAAAACCAAAAGCTTACGTCGAGAAGCTGACGCTGTGACTCCCAGAAGACCTTCTTTTCGGCGGCCGAGCCGGATTCCTCCTCCTCCTCCTCTCCATCGTCGTCCTCCACCTCCTCCCACTCGGGAGAAGGAATGCCCTCGGCCTCGTCGAAGAAGCCGAAGACCGTGTCGGAGAGGCTCCCGACCCTCCCCAACATGGCAGACCCCCCTGCCATTGCTGCCGCAGAGGATGGTGGTGGTCGTCGTGGTGGCTCTTGGAAGTGGATTTGGTGCTGGTGTCCGTCGAACAAGAACGTGGGGAATTTATATCGTGGATGGGGGGTGGGGGTGGGTCGAATTCACGGCCCGCCGCGGAGCAGCGGATTTGGTGGTAGGGGTTGTTGGAGTGACACGTGGCTGTCGATTCGCATCTAGAGTGGTTTATTTTCTTCTTTTTTTTCGTTTTTGATTGTGAAGGTGATGGGTTTGGACTTCTGGTACTTGGAAGAGCATATGAAAGGAATAGTCCAGATTAAGATTCGGCTCACAGCGCAGATACACGTCGGACGCCGAATGAGTGTCTTGCTGTGGGACCGTGTTTGATTCGGTTGGTCTTCTACGCTGGTAGGCGTTTACAGTTTGATTTCTTTCTCTCTTTTTTCCCTCATTTGATGAAAATCTTTAAGATATCTGTGGTATTTATCTTGTAAAGTTGTAACTACCAAATAATAGTTACAGTTGTTTGTAGGGGCCAGTACTGCAGTAGAGCCTTCTAGATTAAATCATTGTTTTCTGTAGGCACTCCATTTTTTAATTTTTATACATAATTTTTTTTAAATTCACCTTATAGATTAAATCATTATATTGTATAGTATGCATTCTTAGATGTTTATTACCATCCAATAATCCTAACCTCTTCATCTAATGATCCTAAGAAATAGTAAATTTTAACCATATTAAAATTAAATGACTTAATTAACGGTAAAACATACTCCAAAAATTCTAAAATCTAACTATATTGTAGACCATGAGATGAATCAAAGGTCTACATATTTTGATTTCCAAGCTTCTTACGAAAAATATAAAAAACAGGTCACCTAGACCCAACATGGTTGTAGTTGACTTTCAACTCCATTTTTACCTTGTTTATATGTAGTTACAAATTCTACCATTTATATGCTTGAATAAGGAGTACATCGTTTAAGAATCATCCTCATTTGAGTATTTTAAGGACTTTTTTAAAAATACATGTTAAAAACTTCAAAATTAAAATGTAATTGATGGATTTTAATCTACGTCATCAAAATTAGATACATATCAAAATTCACGTTATTTATAAACTCCTAATTATATATCTATTCATATACAAATTTAATGATTTTAAAATAAAAATTACTAGATCTCTGAACTATAAGTTTCAAAACTAAAATATAATCCATAAATCTTGATCTATATCATCTAAATCAGATGCACACAAAAATCTATGTCATTTAAAAATTTCTACCGTATAGATCTATTCATATATAAATTCAATAATTCTCTATGAACTATAACAAGTTATAACAAATACATGTAAAATTTAGTACTTAGGATTTTCAAAATCACTTGATTTTTGATATACAAGTATTTTAAATAATTTTAATCATATCTAGTAGTTTAAATTTTTAATCTAATGGTTAGATATTAAAATATAAAAAATTATCCTTAAATACTTAAAATAAGGATTGTCCTTAATTGAAGTTGGTCCTATTTGAATAATCGGTCAAGATTTAAAATTTCTGGTAACTATCAAAATCTTTAGTACCATTGTAGGTATCATAGACACACCCATAATAATAATGTCTAATAATGTTGTTATCCAAGAATAATGATAAGGTAAGTGTTGAGCTTAAGTTCATGACTTTAACTACCATTTTTGAAGTTGAGCTTTTGATATGTGTTTCATGGTTTTGATTTATGTTTTTAGTTGAAATAAGATTTGAAACTTTTTACATACGTGAAGGTAGGTAGATAGATATATTAGTAAAACGGGTTGTGGAATCACATTCAGCAATAAAATATTAATAGTTAGGTTTGTAAATGGAAAGAGTATTTACCCACAATCCGTCCTATTTTATATGAGATAAGAGTTAATATAATTTTACTCCGTTACCTGTTTACCTATCACCCGCTTTACCCGTATTCTTATACAGTATGGATAAAGATTATCATTTATTCGTCACCCGTTTATTCGTTAAATAAGATGAGAGGCTAATTTGTATTATCTAATATAATTTATCTTTTATCATTGTTATTGTCTCCAAACATGTTATTTTAATATGATATACATTTATATACCTAAACATTCTTAAATTAAGTATTACTATCTTCTATATATCATTTGAATTTAATTAGATAAACATTTGTATACTTAAACATTCTATTTTTTTCTTAAACATAAATCTACCTAATTATCCATTTATCCTATCCATTCTATATTCTACAACAGGTAATGGGACAGGTAAGAATAGAAACTTAGAGAATGTGGATTTATACCTGTTCCATTATCAGTTAAAATTTAAAGGATAAAGATATAGATAAAACTTCATTTATCCCGTACCCATTTGTTTACAAGTCTATCCATAATACAGTAATCGAAACAAACAATGAAAGCAACAAAAACCTCACACGTGAATTTGGAAATTGCTAAGTAGTCTGAATCAGTGGCCCCTCTCAAAAGATTTATCAGATGATTTCTCTACTATATCTGGAGAAAAGAGATAGTGATTGATATGATGCTTGGTTCAATAGAATTATCTAAAGGTTGTGTCTATGGTATCTCTGTAGATATCAAAGATGCTTGGTTCATTAGAATTATCTAAAGGTCGTATCTACCATATCTAAAGGTTGTGATTGATTTATAGTTACAATTTTGTAAAATAACATCATTTGGATACCTTAGAATTTTCTTTATCCAAACGATAGACCACAGCTCAACTCACGGGATGACCCATTGTAGACCGTCAATATCGCTTGGAAAATATCAATATTATTAATCTGCTACAATCCGCCTGTATACGTCCCATCCGTGTGGAAGGAATGCACGATTTAGAAATCGTTAGGCCATCGACACAGCAGTTCAAATCTTGAACCACTCAACCATCTCTACTGTTCCGTGAGGGGGACTCGAGAAATGTATTTTCTAAATTCTATGAAGTTTATTTCATTCTAATCTATTTTTATTCCAAGAAACGTAATATAAAGATCTACTTAAGAGGCTACGACTTCAACTACGTCACCATTCCTACGTAATTTCAGATCGCCAAAACCTATTTTATTTGCGATCACAATGGATAATCAACCCGCTTTCGTCTTGGACTTGTCGTCCTTCCAATTGATTGGATTATCATGCATCAACAACCACGCATGCATGATTACTAAGAAAATTAAAAATAATCCCAATCGTTCAGACAGTTCCAGCGCCCAAAACAATGAATCCGTCGTCCTCATCGTAAGCTACAAGCATTGGTGGAGTTCATTATTTACACGTTGATGATTTGGGCAATGGACATAATAAACAGTACAGCTGGAGTTGCATGGCGTTGTGACGTGACGTTGATGATTCGTAGCGTCAGTTGGGTTTGGACTTGATTTGGACCGCACCCTCTTGTCCTGGATGATTGATAACTAGGGCTTACTTAATTTCCTTCAAGTGATGATTCATGGCATCACTTGACGCTTCACACCACATGTGAATCGTGTGGAAGGCCACGAGTTCACGCCGGCCGACGGCAAAGATAGACTAGAAAAATATCATCAACAATGGTTCCCCATGTTATGCTACCGTGGGTTTCATCATCGCCAGTATGCCATCGGCAGCAACATTATTGTGATGTGATGCGTCGTCTTTGTTTTAATTATACATGTTCTAAATTAAATATGATGCATATATCTAAGTGATATTCTACATCATCTATTGATGTGGCATATTCTACGTCACATTTGTCGGTAGATTGGTGTAGAATGTCATCTAGATTGTTATATGACGCGTGTCCAATTATCACTCATAAACCTTCTTCAAAATCCAAAATGCAAAGCAACAGATGAAATTTTATAACAAATAAAAGCCACATTTTCTCACGAGGTTGGAAAATATTATTGATTTGATGAAGATGTATAAAAACTTGTAAGTATATTTTGTTGGGTTAAAATCCAATTAAATATGAACTAGTATAAAATCATTTAAACTACTATAGACTATTTTGTAATTAGACAAAATAATCTATTTCATTTTAAGTTGATCTTATTGACATCTTAAACGGTGTGATTTAATGTATAGAGACCATTTGAACATATTTCTATTTGTTAAGGGGTCGAATTGAAAATACGTAATTATAGAAATCTATAAATAAAAGATCATAGTCTTCAAATCCAAATCTTTTAGCCTTCCTTTTCTATCACTCTTATCATGAGAAAAAAAGAAGAGAAGTTTGATGATTTGGAAGACTGACACGTGACAAAGGATGATCTCTTTGCTTTTCATCATTAATTCAAGTATGCTTCCAATATGTTTAATTTTTCTTAATTTATCATGATTAAATCCAGTATGAAAAGAACGTATGATTTTTCCCTTTGCGTTCTTCTCTAATCTTGATGTATATCAAAACTATGTGATATATGAATTTTCAACAAGTGGTATCAGAGCAAATTATGATTTAAATCATTAAGGAATCTTGAATCATACATGATTAATGCGACACCTAGGCCTGATTATCTATTTTTAATTGTAGACTATGTAATTAATTGTAATATTGTATAAATGGTTTATTAATGGATAATTTATTGTTTCTTATGATTGTGAGGATTTGGTTGGCTTTCTGTGCACCTGTTTGTGATTTAAGACCAATGTGAAGTCCTCTTTGAGGATGCACAGTCGTCTCGATTTGCATGCCTATCTTTTCTTCTTTTTCTTTCTTTCTTTTTCCTCTCTCTCTCTCATGAGTCCTCACCATCTTCGTCTTCTTCTTCCTCTCCCCCGAACCCATGCCACCACGGACAGTAGCCTGTGCGTCCCTGTCCCTTCCGACGTGATGGGCGGTCAATGCGACGGAGGGAGGAGAAAGAAATATAGAGGGAAGGAGACTGAGGGAAGAAGAGGGAACCGAGCGGAGGAGGAGGAAAAGGAGAGAAGATGAACCAAGGAGCCAGAGGGAGAGGAGGAGGAGCTGAGACATGTGCACAGCCACCGGGGGTCACCGAGGTTGCGTCGGAGTGCAGGGAGGTCGTCGGAGTGCCATTTGAGGTACCCGACCCCTTCTCCCCCTTCCATTTCATTCTATTAGCTTGATTGGCAAAATGTGTGATAATTATGTATAAAACGTGATAAATCATGAAAAAATGCTAGATAGGTGTAGAATGAGATGCATGATGTGTTTATGTAGAGATCATGAGGTTAAGATGTTTTTTTGTAGAATTATGCAAGTTTTTGGTATGCATGCTACAGTAGTTTCATACAAGCTTCACCCATGATAGATTTTTGTATGAATTGCATGGGGAATGGATTGACGAATGGTTTGAGGGGTTTTAAAGTAAACTCAAGGGTCTACACCCTGTGATTTATCCATGTTTTATGATGCATGTTTGAGGGGTCCACCGAAGGCTCCCACTTTCGACGAATGAATGGTCTGTTGGCAGGGGCCGTGTACAGAACACGGGTGATTTGGGATGCCGAATTGGATTCGGTATACTGCATCCTTGTTAGTTTCTATAGGGATGCCCGATTTTGGTAGACTAAAAACCTTCGGTTGACCGAAACAGGAGGTTTCAGTATACTGAATTTACCAAATTTGCATTCGATTTGCCATTTTTATCCCTCGGCCCATATAAGTAAATGGGTATATGAAATAAATGGTTTTAAAGGGATAATGAGCATGTGTTAATAGTGTTTTCCCCATGTAAACGTCATGGAGGAATATGGAACCTAAATAAGTAAATTTGGGAATGATTTTGGGTTTGAAACCCTAAGAACAAATAAAAGTGATTAAATGTGTGATTTTTGGGCATGAGACCCAATTTATGGTTTTAAAGTATGATTTTAAATGAATTTGAACTGGCACCCCAGTAGAGGGTCATGTGTTGCTTGGAACAAATTCTTGCAACGAAAAGATGAATGGAAATAGTTTTGAAAAAGAAAAACTTAAGAGTTTTAAAAATGAAACACTAATAATGTGTTAAGGAACCACGATGGCTGGTGTCAACAATGTGGTAGGAGTATGAGATTCCAATAAAATCAATTGTCAGATACGACTGTGGTTGCGGAGCTTGAGATGGTATAGGCTGAGCCTGAGTATGTAGGCCTAGGTGTTTGGGTCACCGAGCTCACGACGGTGTAGATTGAGCTTGGTACATGAACCAGGTGTTCGGGTCATCGAAGGGACGTCAGATAAAGACGTATCTCAGTGCATATATGAAAAAGAAATTGAGGCTGGTTGGCCGGGACAATGTCCTCTCGCATGAGGAACATAACCACAGTAGTGGAAGGAGGTAGGAGAAATGGTGTCCTCACCTATTACTTGTGTGCCTGGTTATCCCTGATCAAGGTAACATCAATAAAGAAGAGTGGAAATGAATAAGAAAAGTGTGTGACTTTGTGACAATTGTTCTTCCCAATACAAGATAATCCAAAAACTACACCATAATAATGGCACATCCTATCACACATAAAACGAAAACTAAAAATCTCCTTACTTTTCCCAACATACACTCTCATTTTTTTATGAAATCCCATAACCTGATTTAGTTTTTTTTTTGCAATCTTCTTCTTTGTCATCATACTTAGCCTGTTTTCCCATAGTATATGGAGTTCTAATATTTTTTAAAGAAAGGTTTTTCACATATTGAAATGGAATGATAGCAAACTATTTGAAAAAGTTTTCATTTTTTTAATGTTAAAGTTTCTGTATAAAAAAAAGTTTTTGAAAACCATTGTAGGTTTCTTTAAGAAATAATTTGCAATAATATTTTAAAAAAATTCTTTATGCAAATTGTGGTTGTACAATACCAATAATTACAACAAAAAATACAGAAAAAATTAACTTTAGATACTGTATGAAAGAATAAGTAAAGAATTATACTAAAAAGACAATAAATTAAGTTTAAAGGGAAAAAGTTTGAGACTTATATATATTTTTGTTAATAAAACAATTTATCTGAAGAAACTATAATGTATGTATAATTGAAACTTAACTTAAATATACTTAATAAACTTAAGTTTTGCTTACATTAACAATTAGGTTTTCAACCATATAAACTGTAGCAAAAAAACTAAGGTAGTCAATCCTATTCAAAAGGTAACACCAACAATAGTGAAAAAAATTAATACATATAAAACCAACTTTACTTACTATGACCATGCCCACCGGGAGATCTAGCGTGGAGTCGCGCTAGAGGGAGAAGGCCACAACCATGCCAAGATGGCGAAGGTGCAAGATAGAATAAAATGAAAAAGAAAAGGAGTCGCAATCTAGTCTTTTAAGGGAAAGACAAGGAAAACCACAAACAAACCACAAAAGATTGAATGCATGAGATGCAAATATAAAGGCCAGTTGTCTATTAACCAGAGAATGAGTAAGAATTCCTATTACACACGGGGAAGGTGTTAGGCACCCCCATACGTCCGAGAAACTCGATCTTTCTAGTCTAATTCACTTGCTAGAGGTTGAATGAATGTTTGTTAAACCTAGATTGTGCTCTAATCATGATAATATGAATGCCGAGTCAAGACTATATGGATGTGCAAGAGGGTATGCGAAAACTACGAAGAAATCCACATGAAATGATGAAATTACAAAATATGACACAACAAAGAAAATCACATGAAATGACGAGGTTTTTGGCGAGAATGATTCGGAAAATCATACAGGCCTCAAGAAAGTCAATAATGCAACCGACTCAGATCATCTAAATCATAGAAAACATCGCAGAAATCAAGACGAAAAAATTGCAAAGAAGTCCATGCAAAACGGGCAAACTATGACACGTGAAGTAAATCACATAAAATGACGATGTTTGTGGAAAGAATGCTCTAGAAAATGACACCGACATCAAGAGCATCAAAAATGCAATAGGTCCAAATCATTAGAATCACGGAAAACATCACGAAAACCTGAACGGAAAAATTGCAAAGAAATCCACGTAAAATAGGCAGACGGTGACATGTGAAGAAAATCACATAAAATGACGGTGTTTTCAGAAAGCAAGCTCAAGAAAACTATACTGATATCAAAAAGATCAAAAGTGGGGTCAACCCAAGTCATCGGAATCATAGAAAAAGTCATGAAAATCAAACAGGAGAAATAATCCGCAAGTGGGTCAATGTGGGCCTTTTGGTCAATTAGTGTATACTCTTAGGCAATGAAATCCATATCAAATCAAAAAAATCCAAGAATACAAAATAAAAGGGATCAAATCAAATGTCAGACATAGAATTCTAAAAACGGGATGAGGAAAATCCACGAAAGAAGCACATGGGATGCGGGCTCGTTCAAAAAGGATGGGACAATATGCAAACGTGATGAAAACCATGCAAAATGCATGAATATGTACCTAAATGTGTAAAAGATGCTGAGGAATGACTTAGGCAAAGGTTATGCATGACTTAATGCAAGAACTAACATGCATGTGCATGAATTGGTGGCATAGGGGCAATTTGGTCATTTCGATGGCCAGATGTAATAAACGCATGTATGGGGATGATGCATAGTCTGAGATATGCCAAAATGTATGCGAAATGTCAAGAAAGTGTTATTGGCAAGAAAATATGCAAAGGACAAGATCTTAAAAACAATAAAACGATGTAAACATAGTAAAGACCAAGTACAAGGACCGAAATGTAAAATTCACAAAAAGGGTGAAAATCTGGATTAAAGTATATTCAATGAATTCTATTCTAATGTGCAGATGATGGATCAAATGACAATGTGGTACTAAGATGTGTGAAAATTGTATCTTGGTAATTTCCTGAAAACTCAGGGTCTAATGTGTAAAATTCACACATAAGTGCAAATATGATTAAAATATGAAACTAAAGATCAATTCACAGTGAAAACATGATTTTTAAATGAAATCAATGATTAAATGCAAAATATGAAATACAATAAGTGGAAAATATCAAAAATATGCGAGAAAACAATTAAAACCCTAAATAATGGATTTAAAATTAATCTAAGGGTCTGGATGCAAATTTTCTGTGTTTTGGAATTATATGTTGTGAACCCAGGGGCCTACATGCAAAATTATAGGACTTAAATGTGATAAAAACTGGACTTTTGTGTTAGTCAATGTAATTATGAAGTTTTACAGGGTCAGGATGCAAATTTTACAAAGAAAAACTCATTCTTAAAAGTTCTAGGGGCTCAGTGTAAAAACTCAGGACCTAATTGTAAGGAAAACATGAATGCAGACGTTTAAACGTGAGAGAACACATATTTACAGGATTGATAATGAAATTAAAACTAAATAGGGTAAAATATGCAATATTTACAAGAATAATAAAAGAAACAAAAGATTATTTAAAACAACAGGGACTTAAACATAAATAAAAGGACTCAAAAGTAATGAAATGAGGACCTAAGTGTAAAGACATTTAAAACTAAAGGGGCCTGGGCTGAATAAGCCCTCTTTGAAGATCACCGGTGGATCGCCGGCGTCTCCACTCTAGTGCAAGCTCCAGCGACGCTGCGGCGGCGGTGGGGTTCCGACGACGGTATAGGAGGCTAGAGGGAACGACGGCGAGACTCTCCAAAGTGCTTGATGGGGTTGGGGGGCCTGAGGCTCTCCCCCCATTTCTGGCTCCGACGTGGAGTTGATTGACGTAGAGGAAGACGACGACGAGGGATCTGGTTGCGACACGATGGCTGGAGCAGCACGACGAGGACTGGGAGAGCTTCAGGGATGCCCGAGTAGACTTTTGGAGATATCGACGAGGACCGGGGAGGTCAGGCGTGTTCCCCCCGTCTCCTATGCTTGAGACGACGATGGCAAAGGTACGAGTGGTGCTTCAGGCTCTGGAGCAACGACACGGTGGCTTGGCGAGGTTCATGACAGTGTGGTGGGTCTCTCGAAGGAGGTCGCGAGCGGCGAGGGTGTCCGAAGGCATCCAATGGCTTCGAGGGCGAGGATCGGTGATCAGTAGGGGCGTCGGCAAGCTTCTCAGGCATAGGAGCCCTGAAGGACTCCTCCTGAGCACCGTAAGCTAAGGGAGGAGAAGGAAGAAGGAGGAGAGGCCCACAGAGCCTCGCTTGGCTCAAGGCTTGTCAACTCCGGTAGAGCACAACTAAAAACTAGGGGGAGCCCTCTAGACTTACAAAGGCATGCCTGAGAATAAAAGAGAGAGAAAGGAGGAATGCCTTGAAGGCGAGGCTGTCTTCCCCAGCGAGACTGGTCGACGATAGCGCTTCTCTAGTGGTTGCTCTGGTTGCAGAAAAAGGCTAGAGGAGGAGGTCTAGACGTGGGGAAAGTTCTAGACCTCTGGTGGTTTGAGTGTGGGTGTCTTTTGTGGGCTGAAGCGCGCTTGAAGGAGAGGACTGGAAGTGGGCCCCTTCCTCAGTCGACGGCGAGGCATTTTTAAAAGTCGATGGAGCCTCTCGGAGTCGTCGATCCTCCCTCTCAGCCACTAAGGGCCGCTCGATGTTCGTGTGAGTTGGAGGAGCGCGGCCGGAGATCACGGGAGTTCAGGAACGGGCACCGGAGATCGCAAGATGCTGCCGGAGATATCGCCGGAGAATTCGGGGATTGTCGGAATTATTTTTCTACTTTTGCTAAGTTCCTAGTTGAGAAATGCAGTGCTGAATTGGGCTTGATTTTAGGGTTCTTTTTCTGGTTTTTGTTTTTGGGATTTTTTAGGGATTTTAGGTTTTTTATTTGGGTTTTATGATTTTAATTAAATTCCTGATTTTGTGATTTATGATTTAATTAACTGGTTTTAAATTAAGGTTTTCTAGGATTTTAATTACTTTGGCCTTTTTAGGATTTTAATTATTTTAAGGTTTTAGCTTCTTGGATTTTAATTAGGATTTTGAATTTAATTAAGTTTTTTGGGTTTTAATTAATGTTTTTAGTTTAATTTGGGTTTTTGTGTTTTAATTAGAGTTTTAATTTAGGGGTTTTAGATTTTGATTAGGTTTTTTAGTTTAATTAGGGTTTTTTTATTTTAATTAGGGTTTTTAGTTTAATTAGGGTTTTTATGTTTTAATTAGGGTTTTGAGTTTAATTTAGGGGTTTTGGATTTTAATTAGAGTTTTGGGTTTAAATAATTAGGGTTTTTAATGATTTAAATGGATTTTGACTTTAATTTGGGTTTTCACTTGAATAATTAGATTTTAAGTCGATTTTATTTAATTTTGACTTTAATTATTGTTTTCATTTGATTAATTGGATTTTAAGTGGATTTTATTTAATTTTAATTTTAATTAGTGTTTTCGTTTGATTAATTGGATTTTAAGTGGATTTCATTTAATTTTTACTTTAATTGGGTTTTTTGTTTGATTAATTTGGATTTTAAGTGGATTTAAATGGATTTTATTTAATTTTGACTTTAATTGGGTTTTTTTGTTTGATTAATTTGGATTTTAAGTGCTTTAATTGAATTTTGTTTTATTTTAATTCTTAATAATTGTTTTTTGCTTTGATTAGGTCAGAGTGGACTGACGTGGACCTGAAAGGGCTTGTGTGGGCTTGAGTGGATTTGTGGATTTAGGTGGAGCTAGGGTTTAGGGTTTTAGGTTTGAAAGTTAGGGTTTTGGTGGTCACAACGAGAGCATCTTTCCAGAAGAGCTTGCTGCCAAGTGACTTGCAAAAATGACGTGTCTACAGTTACAATTTTAAAAAATATGTAAAAACATAAATTACAATTGCAATAAATTAAGTTATGCGAAAAAAGTTTGATGCTATTATAATTATTTTCATCAACAGATGGCCAATGTATTCACGAAAACTATGTTATAATTATAATTGAAACTAAAAAATGCAAAATAACTTAAGTTCTGATTTCATTAATATTTAGTTTGACCTATGTAATCAATTGACTTTACCTCAAGAATGCCAACCGTCACCTAGATACACATCTCCCATTGCTGTACCCAAATACAAGAATGCTAACTGTCACTTAGATACACGACTCCCATAACCACTTTCTATTAACTCTCTATCATATCTCTCCAAATGAAAACCACCTATTCTAAATAAGTTGTTTTGATATAAACCGTAGGATGATAATCCAAGAGTTAGTATTGACTTTACCTCAAAATAGTATTTTAAGGTAAAGTGCACCTGATCCCAATCCTATATATATATATATATATATATATGTATGTATGTATGTATGTATGTATGTATGTATGTATGTATGTATGTATATTTATATATATGAATATGTATATATATATATATATATGTACATATATACACACACATATATATATATTTATGTATGTACGTATGTATGTTATATATATGTATATATATATATATATATTAGTTTCTTACCTGCAAGGAGCCTGAAAAAGAAGTAGCACAGTGGTTAATACAGGACAGCTGTGAGATATAAAAAAGATTTGTTTCTTACCTCCCAGCGCTTCATTTCCTTGTAAAATGCCGCGAAACACTCCTCAAACCCCTAAGGCAAGAGACATGTCAGAATATGAAACAAGGCCAGAAGTAAAATATTCTTGAAGGAGGCTTTTTACCTCGGCACCGAACCACATGCCACACCGACTATCCCGGAGGTCGACATCAAACAGATATGGTTTTCCAACATGGCGAAACCACTCTAGGTAATCTTCATAAGCGACTGTTTAAAGAAAATATCTGCTCCATACAGTTGCAGCTTCAGCCCTCAAGAACTTCGCCACTGCCCAGGAGACAGGCTTTGAGCCCATGTAAGCAGGAGGAGGAATTGGGATGCAGAACTCATTTGTAAATTGGTGTTGCACTCACCCAGGCATGTGGGACACGAAGTGCTGGTGAAAGTAAAATCTGACCTATCGGCGAGTCAATTCCCTAGTAGAGTTGAGGGGAATCCAGTCATACCCCTCATACCTGGTAAAAGGACGAAGATTCACCTGCATTCACAGAATATCAGAGGCGTGTGTTAAACATATTACAGAGATTTCAAAAAATTAATAGAAAGAAACAATAGTAGTGAGTCAAACAGAGGAAAGAGTGGACTTACATCCTCAATGCTCAGCAAGTCAAGTAAATATTTGTATGCCTCATATGAAAAGACACTAGAGGCGACCTGGTGGTCTGGCTCGCACCATTGGCGAGGAAGAGGCAACATCTCTAGACGGAGGCGGTAGCAATAGTGCCCCTGGAATACATGCTCCACTGACCAATACTGCGAAACACAAGAAGCAAGTCAGAACAGATAGTTTGTATTTGACAAAATTGAAATAAAATGAATAACAAGGTTGCTAACCGTCAGAAGAGGATATAGCCCGATATAAGAGCGGCGGTTCTTCTGAACCACCAAGTCTAAGCCTCGAATAAGGTGGGCATAGTTATCTCCACCTCAGTCGTAAAAATCCAACCGGCTCAAGTCTGCTATATAGATCAACCAGTCTACATGAACGCAGTGGCTAGAGGTGTCGCAGAAAATCAGATAAATCAGCTCTCGAAGAAAGTGGCGAAATACATAATCCACCTTAGCAGTCTCGGGAGCAAAGTCTAGCCAAAACAGGTGCCACTGTCGCAGCCACTGTAAGGTAAAGCTGAAAGAAGCTGTTTTGTTGTCTTGTTGGTCTCGTCCAAGCAATGTCGGGACCTGGAAGAAGCCTTGAGTCGTCTTCCCGGTAATAGGCTTCGCCCCCAAAGCACAGCCCGGTCAGGAGAGCCCAGTGTTATGGTAGGATTCGCAGCTCACTGAACGGAAGGTGGAAGGTGTGCGTCTTGTGCCTTCAACGCTTCGCCAAGGCCTGGAAGAACTGGTAGTGACTGTGCATCGCCAAGATACGTAGAAAATACCAAAACGGCAACTCGTGAAAGAGGAAGTTACGCAAGAAAGCAGGAAGCCGACGGAAGTGCTCAAGCATGGGCAGCCAGTGGCACCGCATAATGTGGTTGGCATCCCCAGCCTATCAAACCAAAACACAAGTAGGGTTAGAATATCATGGAAGAGCATTAATTAAAACAAGAAGCAAATGAAATAGTTACCCGTGTGACGTTCATCAAATGTCGGTCTTTTTGGTTGATATGCCTCGTATCCTATCATGCCCCCTTGATTTTAAGGACTTGCTAACTTCTCACTCTCCCATGGATATGGGTGGCGTGTCTTGTCAACGATGATCATCAGTCTCGATTACTCTCGATCTCGCTCAAGGAGGGGCATCTGTGGACACCCTGGATTTGACAAGAAGGTATGGACCGATCCATAGGAGAGAGGATGTGATCTTGGAGCTGTCTCGATAAGAGTTTGTGACTGCCATTGGTTTCCAGTTGTTTCACGATAAGTGGTCAATGGGCTCAAAGGCTATATGGTTTACTTTTATTGGGCCAAGAGGAAGTTCTAACCGATTATAAGTGGCGAAAGTGAGTGGTGAATATAGCTAATGAAAGTAAGCGGTGGAATTCACTAGCGAAATGCCATGTGTTAGTGCTGAAGGGCAGAGAAGTCTTTATTACTGCTTAATTTCTTGATTTTCTAGTAATGACAGCCAGGATTGAGCTTGGCCTCGTTCCTTTCATCCCTAGGGACCATGGTGCCCTTAATTTGGTAGTGAATTCACCATTTCAAGCCCTCAAAAATCATCAGCACCGTCCGTCAGAGACCGATAAGCATCCACGGCCTCAATTCATCTCTAGTGCCTATTTACCCTTTAGCGCCACTTTAGAGAAGAAGGATCGCCACCACTGCCACCAGCTCCCAGTGTTCAGCTCTAGACTTCCTCCGGTGATCCAGCTCCAGCGTCATTGCCTTCAACAGCAAACTCAGCCCCAGTCGACGACACTCAAGCTCAAAGAAGCCTCTAACGACGCACAACGCTCCACATGTAAGTCTCCTACCCTTCCTTGTTGTCCTTTTAACATCGTTTGAGTGTGTGGGTAGCTGGGAATAAGCTCCCGACGCTCGCTCTCTTTTCCTCCTTCTTCAATCTGGAGATGCTGATCGGAGAGGGAATTTGTAGCCTCTCTGTGCACGGTGTGCACGATTCTTCCTCCACCTTGCCTCCCCTACCTTTCCCGAGCTCTGGACAATGCTCGCTGCCCTCCCATGAGGATGATCGATGCCTACGCCGATGAGAGAGGCTGGCAAAGGAATCCATCTGGTCTTCCACAGTAAAGGCTTGTAGTCTTGCCTTGCTTTGCCGCCTCGACTCCTCTAGCGCTCGCTTTTCTGCCTCTACTCCTCCCTGATCCTCAACAAGAATCAACGACGATGCTTTGTGAACGCTAGAGACCTCGCCGATGAGCTTAGAGAGGAGGACAACAGGAGCTTCTGCCTGGCAGTAGGATCATCAGTGAAGCCTCTACATCACTCGAGCATGCTTCCTAGGCACCGAAACCGCTCACCCTAGCCACACCGACGTCTGCCGGAGCCGGCTAGAGTTTCCTTTGGTGGGGTTGATTGGGAGAGAAGCTCAAGGTGCCACTCTTCAATCCAGTCGACTAGGAGTCTTCCACGCACCTTCCTTCTGCACCTTCAGGCAACATTCAAGCAACGCACACCAAAAGCTCCACGATTTGATCAGAGTTCAGTTGCTGGACAAATGGCGGGTCACACGGTTCCTAATAATAGAGGAAGCTCGCGATTAGTTCAGGCGAGAGGAGCTAGCGGTTACAGGCGACAATTTTAGCTAACGGAATTAGTTGGTGAAAATCGTCAACGTGGGGCCCGGAGATCTAGGTGGTTATAACTGATTCTTGGTTTCTTGATTTGACTGATCTTTAATTTCTTGGATTTCTTCAGGATCCCTTGGAAACCCTCACTCAACCTTGGGGCAATTGATCTTTTGGCTTGATTTGCCAAACATGTTTTTTCTTTGCAATTTTATCATTTCTCCCTTATTTTCTGATGTTCATGATTTTATGACTTGACTTGGATTTTCCTCGCCCAAGAGTGTACATTAACAAGTTTGACAATGCCGACATTGACCCAAATGAGGACTATTTTTCCCTTATTTGATTTTTTGAGATTTTCCTAAGTTTTCGCTTTTTTACGTGACGCATTCCGAACATGTCTGATTTTTACGATTTTCCATCATCGCCCAAAGGTGTACAACAAAGCGGCATTTTCAATGCCTACATTGTCCGTCGGATTATTTTCCTTATCATTTCTCTTTTATTCATTGTTTTCATGGAGATTTGTCATGTTTTCGCATTCATCTTAGGCATGTGCATCAGAAGTAGACAAGCATACACACACTAGATAATGAACAAGCGGTTAACCTTGAAAGACCGAATTCTTCGGGCGTATGGGGGTGCCTAACACCTTCCCCATGCGTAACAAGAATCCTTACCCTTTCTCTGGCCCGCAGTAATTTGCACACTACATCCATTAGGCATGGAGCACACGTGTCTTTGCATTGATTTCTTTTAGTTTTTTTTTCATTGTATTTGGTTTTCCTCGTCTTTCCATTACACTACTAAAAAAATCAGATTTTGCGAGGACTTATAACGAGCACATTGCGAGGACTTGTCCTCGCAATATATTAGCGAGAACTTTACGAGGACATATCCTCGCAATAGTCCTCGCAATAGTACCCTAAAATTATAAACACCCGACCCTATTTCTCAGCCACTGCCCTCCCGTCTCTTCACTCTCCTCTCCTCTCTCACGACCACCTCCGCCGCCCCCTCTCTTCGCACCCTCACCACCACCTCGTGCGCTGTGAGTACGGTCGTGGTCTCGCTCCGTTCCGCTCTTGCTCTCTCCATTTCCTCATTCCCGCCATTTCCGCCCAAAACCCTCCGCTCCTTCTCCCGTCCCACTTCTCGCAGTGGTGATTCGGTCGCTCCTCCACCTTCCTCTCACTGGTAAGGGCCACAATTTCCTTTGCATTCCAACTGGATCCAAGACGCCATCCTCCGGTCGATTTAAGTCTCGATGTCGTTGGTCGAGGAGCTCGGCGATGGGATCGTGCGGTCCATGAAAATACTACTTTTGTAAATACTCATCCAGGTTACATCTAGGTTATTTATTTATTCTTATCATTTTTGTGTAAGCTTTGCATATCTCATCTAATTTTTTGTAAATACTGTTTTTTTTATTTTCCTATGCTTCAATTCATGAAATTACATCATTTGCAACAATATTCAGAAATTGTCCTCAGATTCCTCACTGCATGTTCCTTCTACATTGGCCTCTGTTGTCATGTGAATGGCACCAGTCTTGGGAAAGGTATGAATGTTGTTGGTTATGTGCATGCTACATTTTTTAGTTTGCTTTCTACATGCAATCCTTGTATGCTGGTCTTCTTTACAAATAAAACATGACTAGTGTCCATATGAATATTGTGTAGATATGGTCTCCTACGCAGCTGAGATGCAGTTAAGATAACCTTGACTAGGTTAACAAAATTGTGAGGGAAAAAAGAATCAACAAACATATTGAGCATACCTTGAAAAATTTTTCTTAGTGGCATGATATTTCACAAGTATACCTTTTGTTCGGTTTTCTTCCATTGCTATGATCATCCCTGACTAGTTTTTTCTTCCCTTTTTCCACATTCTTTTCATGTCTTACTTACTATTTGTTTTGTTAAATTTGGTTTATGATGCTTAAACTAGTAGTTCAACTTTGTATACTGTTTTTTTTCCCACAGCTTGCTGTATACTTGATGCATGACTGTTCTATTCTTTCAAGGATTTGTATTGTGGATTTAATAGTATTCTGTCATGTCTATGGCCACACTACACTGATCAGTATCTGGTGTGCATGAATTAGTTAAGACAGGGATATCACTTGGTGTGCATGAATTAGTTAAGACAGGGATATCACTTGGTGTGTATGAATTACTTAAGCCAGGAATCTCACTCTCTTGGATAGTTGGATCATATTGATGACAATTCAATGAACTGCAGTAAAATCTTTTATCATTGTTACTTTGTATGGCAACAAGTTAATGCTCATAATAAAGCAGTTGATTAATCTTGATGGTTTTTTTATTTCAATCTTGATGATTGCCCACATGCCTTCTGTTGTTTTGAAAGTTCGTGGTTGAACTGAAGTTGATGTTTATTTTAGTGAGGTTAATATGAAATGACCATAATATTTAATATTCATCTGTTTATTGCTGTTATTTAAGTATATGTTTTGTCTTATTTTTTTTAATTACTAGAATAACCGTGAGCCTGTATGTGAACATGAAGTTGCTAATTTTTTCGTGAGCATAATGTCAGATGATAATATTTAATATTCATGTGTTTACTATAAAAATGTTCTTGTTTTTCATATGCTTCCTGTGATTTTTTTGTAGTTAGACTGAATTCTATAATCACATAGTGAGTATAAAGTGAAATGATCAAAATATTTGATATGCACGTATTTTAATAATATATTTGTACTATGTATAGTCTTGTATTATTCAAATTTGCAAACATCATTCTTCATATGCCTAACAGTTACTACATTTATGCCATTCATTCCCTTGACCAGTTGCATATCACATTGTTGCCATTATGATTCCGCCTTATCAGCTAATTGTTTTCAAGAATTGAATATTTATTTTCTCCTTTTTGTCCATTAAAATAGCTTCTAATGTCATTACGCAGGATGCAACAATCGAGCAACTGCTGCCTATTTTCCTTTCTTTACTGAAGGATGAATTTCCTGATGTTCGACTTAACGTAATCAGCAAGCTTGATCAAGTAAATCAGGTTGGGACACTGGTGGCTTCACTTTATATTATGTTTATTCGTAATTCATCTTAATTTGTTCTTTGCTTCATAGATTATTTTCTTAGCTGTGCAATATCACTCTGAAGACTGTCATCAATGACCATCAAATATTACTTTTGCAGATCTCATGGCTAATTTCTCATGGTTAATGGGTTTACTCGTAGGAATAATATAGGATTTTGTTGTCATTTCAAATCCTTCTTGTTTTGATTCTGCTATCAGCTCTAAATCCTGTGTGTTGCTTCTTATTCTTTGTTGTTTTGCAATTACTTTTGTAGGTGATAGGTATTAACCTATTGTCTCAGTCTCTGTTACCAGCCATTGTTGAACTTGCAGAAGATAAACATTGGAGAGTTCGTCTTGCAATAATTGAATATATTCCATTGTTGGCCAGTCAGTTGGGTGTGGCATTCTTTGATGATAAACTTGGAGCCCTCTGCATTCAGTGGTTGGAAGATAAGGTACACGAAATTATTTTTGACACTAGGCACCAACAATATCTTTTGTTGGTGGTTTTCTTCTGTGTTATTGTTTCTGTTTTGGTGCTGACTTCTTATTTGATTGTATGTAGCGTTCACTACTTGTTTTCTACATATCCATCAAACATAGAATATAATTTATAATTTATTTGCTATATTTATATTTCAGACAATAATGTTGTGTTTTGAATTCCCCCATGCACCCGGTGAGACTGTCAGTCCCTTTGCAGATTACTATAGTGATTTAAATTCCCAATTTTTTAATTGTTCTGTTGATAGCAATGTTGATTCATCCCACCCTAAGGAATTCAGGGATTCTTCTAGTCCTGAACTATTATTATGGAAGTCTTATGCTACATTTCAGTCCTTTTGTAAGTCCATTGGCATTTCTCTAAACTCCAGAGAAGAAGCTATTGCCTTTTTCAATTTGGTCAGATTGGACCAAGGCAAAGAGGTGGTCAACCTTGATGACCCTGTGGATCTAGGATCTGCTCTTTAAATGATTCTTATTTTAATGATAATTGCAGCTTGGAACATCAGAGGGCTGGGCTCTAGAAATAAAGAGAGAGCTCTTAAGGACTTTATTTATGTCAATAAGTGTGACATAGTAATTATTAGTGAAACTAAAAAGGAGGAGTACTCAGTAGGGTTGTTAAAATTTCTGGGAGGTAATAGAATTAAAGATTGGTCTTTTGTGCCATCTATTGGGGCTTCAGGTGGACTCCTGATTGGGTGGGACAGCACCATGTATAAGGCTATCAGTTGTTCTCCTGCATGTTTCAGCCTCACCATTAAGTTTGAAACTATTACCTCTGGAAGTGTGTGGTGGCTTACAGGGGTGTATGGCCCCTGTGAGCAGAGCCTGAAATCCCTATTCCTGGACCAATTATACCATATTAGTACCCTGGTGAATGACTCCTGGGTTTTGGGAGGTGATTTTAACCTAACCAGGTTTCCTAGTGAGCATGCTCCTTCTATCACTCCCAATAATAATATGGTAAACTTTAATGGGCTCATCAATCAATTGGAGCTTACAGATTTTCCCCCCAATAACTTCTCATTCACATGGTCCAATTTTCAGGAGAATCCAATTTTGGTAAAGTTGGACCGTTTCCTTACCTCTTCTGGTTGGTTAGACAAGTTCCCTGAAGTACTGTGCTATGGTAGAGCTAGGATCATCTCTGATCATACCCCAATTCTTCTTAACACAGTGGCACCTAATTGGGGGCCTCACCCCTTTAAATTTTACA
>JAMKQA010005808.1:0-39877 GCA_024699735.1 Posidonia australis
AAATGTTAAGAAACAAGTTTCTTTTGGTTTTGCCGAGTTTTGTTTGTGGTTGTGTGTTTTGGGGCGCGTACTGGGTGACTTAGATGTCACTCACGCGTACTATTTGGTTTTCAGGTGTAGACCGCGTGCAGCCGGGTTCCGGTGCAGGAATTGGAGCTTCTAGCCGCACATCGTGATCCTGAAGGTGAGCCTTGTTACAGTTCTATTTGTTCTGTAATTTTGTGTAGTTATGCTTGTGATACTGTGATTTGGTAGCATGCCCAGGATCGGGGCGTTACACACAGCAAGAGTAGGAGGGACCGAAAATGGAGTGCCCTTCTGAGCAACAGTGGCGGATAGAGACTCACTGGTGCGCTAGGCCATGGCTGACTAGGAATGGGTGAGAACCAGACTACGGTGGCAAATGAGGGGATGAATCCTAGGATGAGCTATCGTCAAAGTGACGAATAACTCAGGAAAAGATGATCAACAATGAGGCATCGCAAACAGGGGAGTCAAGGCAAGAATGCTTGAGTCGTGGCTGAGGAACACACACTCTACCTGAAAAAGAGGAAACTACCAGTGTTTAAACCAGCAACAAGATGTAGTTGTTATGGTGGCATGAATGGCATTCATGCACATGGATGCAACTAATATGCTCTCTCTCACCAACTAAGTGTTTCCTAAAAGGCCATCTACTTCGGGATCACACATGCGTAAATAGGTCTCCGACTCAGGCTAGAAAGTAAAGGTTCCCCGTCTCTAAATCCTGGCCAAAGCACAGGCAGTGAACGGGTGGTGCGTTGGTGGCCTCATCTCCTGCAGTAGCATGGAGTTGTATCCTCTACTAACACTGACACAACCCCAGACAAGGGGTGACAAACTAGCAACACGTCCTACGCCAAAGCTATAGAATGGACGACTAGAATTGTCCTTCGCAGACTATAAGTGGAGTTAGGGGAGAAGATGTATGCCCTATATGATCAATCATGCAATATGCTTTTGTATTTTTTACTTGCATTTTATTAACTAGGGGGAAGAGTTTGATTTGGTCTCTAGTTTTGCCTTATTAATTGTTTCTCTGAGTTTGTGTGTTTTATTTTAACCAGAAAGGGGAAACAAACATGTCTCTACTCTCCTAGGCATGTCAAGTGCAAAAAGGGAAAAAAACACACAAGTAAGGCAAACAAGCAAGCAAACAATAAGCAAAATGCATGATCATGGAATGTGCAAGTGTCATGGCATCATGATTGTGAAAAGAAAACATCCATCAAATCAAAAGGCAAGATATATAGCATGTATGTGCAGTGACAGAGCAAATGTGTGAAAGAAAGTGCAAAAGGCACGCTAAGTAAGCAAACAATCACAAGCAAGGCAATCAAGCAAACATATGAAGCCAAAGCCTCAGAAAGCAAGCGAAAAAGACTAACCTGAAAGCTGGAATCTGGTACTCCCCAGCGGAGTCACCAGTTCTATGATCATGCCCGCCTAGGGATCCGAAGCAAACTCATGCCAGAGGGAGGAGGCCACAGCCATGTCAAGATGGCGAAGCTGCAAGATAGGATGAAACGAAAAGAAAAGGAGTCGCCACCTAGTCTTTTAAGGGAAAGACGAGGAAAATCACAAACAAACCACAAACGATGAGTGCATGAGAAGCAAATATGAAGGCTAGATGTCCACAAACCAGAGGATGGGTAAGGATTCCTATTACGCACGGGGAAGGTGTTAGGCACTCCCGTACGCTCGAGAAATTTGATCTTTCTGGTCCAATTCGCTTGCTAGGGGTTGAATGAATGTTTGTTAAGCCTAGATTATGCTCTAATCATGCTAATATGAATGCTAAGTTAAGACTAGATGGATGTGCAAGATGGTATGCAAAAACTGTGAAGAAATCCACATGAAATATCAAAATCACGAAAAACAACACGACAAAGAAAATAACATGAAATGACTAGGTTTTTAGCGAGAATGGCTCGAAATATCATACAGACCTCAAGAGAATCAAAAATACAACCAACTCAACTCAATAGAATTGTAGAGAATGTCATGGAAATCCAAACGGAAAAATTACAAAGAAATCCGCACAAAACAAGTAAACTGTGACATTTGAAGAAATTCACATAAAATGACAATACTTTTGGACAAAAGGCTCTGGAAAACCACACCAACATCAAAAGCATCAAAAATGTGATTGACCCAAATCATTGGAATCGTGGAAAACATCACGAAAACTCGAACGGAAAAATTGCAAAGAAATCCACGTACAAAAGGCAAACGGTGACATGTGAAGGAAATCACATAAAATGATGGTGTTTTTGGAAAAAAAATGCTTGGAAAAACCATACTGATATCAAAAAGATAAGAAGTGGGGCCAATCCAAGTCATCGGAATCATAGAAAAAGTCATGAAAATCAAAAAGGACAAATAATCTATAAGTGGGCCAATGTGGCCCTTTTGCTCAGTTAGTGTATGCCCTTAGGTAATGAAATCCAAATCAAATCGAAAAATCCAAAATGTAGGAGTAAAGGAAATCCAATCGGATGTCAAGCGAAGGATTCTAAAAACAAAACAAGGAACAAAACCACGGAAAACCACATGAGATGTTAACTCGCTCGAAAAGGATGAGACAATGTACAAATATGATGAAAACTATGCAAAACACATGAATATGTACCTAAATGTGTAAAGGTGCTGAAGAATAACTTAGACAAAGGTTATGCATGACTTAATGCAAGAACTAAAATGCAGGTGCATGAATTGGTAGCATAGGGCAATTTGGTCATTTTAATGGCCAGAAGTGATAAATGCATGTATGGGGATGATGCATGGTCTGAGATATGCTAGAATGTATGCAAAATGTTAGGACAATGTTATTTGCAAGAAAATATGAAAAGGACAAGGTCTTAAAACAAAAAAATGATGTAAACACAGTAAAGGACAAGTATAAGGACCAAAATGCAAAATTCACAAAATGGGTGAAAACCTAGATTAACATACATTCAATGACTTCTATTCTAATGTGTAGAAGATGGATCAAATGAAAATGTGGCATTGAGATGTGTGAAAATTGTACCTTAGTAATTTCCTGAAAACTCAGGGTTTAATGTGCAAAATTCACACATAACTACAAATGTGACTCAAATATGAAACTAAAGATCAATTTACAATGCAAACATGATTTTTAAATGAGATCTATGATTAAGTGCGAAATATGAAATGTAATAAGTGGAAAATATCAAAAATATGTGAAGAAACAATTAAAATCCTAAATGATGGATTTGAAATTAGTCTAAAAGTCTGGATGTAAATTTTATGTGCTTAGAGACTATATGTTGTGAACCTAGGGGCTTGCATGCAAAATTACAGGGCTTAAATGTGATAAAAACTAGACTTTTATGATGGTCAGTGTAATTATGAAGTCTTTCAGGGTTCAGAATGCAAATTTTACACAAAAAACTGATTTTTAAAAGTTTTGGGGGCTTAGTGCAAAACCTCAGGACTTAATTGTAAAGAAAACCTAATCTCAGGGACTTAAATGTGAGAAAACAAGCATTTATAGGACTGAAAATGGAATTAAAACTAAACAAGGTAAAATATGCAATATTTACAAGAATAATAAAAGAAACAAAAAGTTATTTAAAACTATAAGGATTTAAATATGAAAAAAGGACCTGAAAGAAATGATTTAAGGACCTAATAATAAAATCCTAAAACTAACTAGATCTAAACTAAAAACTAACCTTCAAAGTTCACCGGATGACCACTAGCATTTGCACACATGCATGACCTCCGACAACGACCCAACGGCAGTGCAGCAATTGGAGGGCTCCAGCGACGGCCCAAGAGGCTACAAGGAGGCACGACGGAGCTTTCGAAGGCGGTGGCCAGGACTAGGGAGGCTTGAGATGCCTCCCCCACCTTTGGCTCCAGTGAGGGTTGTCGACGCCGGAGAAGACGACGGCGGAGTGGATGGCGGTGCTCCAAAGTCGAGATGGCTGAGGCCTAGGTTGGAGGAGCATCAGAGCGACGTGTAGAGGCTCCTGGTGGTGACGGTGGGATCCGTGGAGGTCTGGGGTGTTCCTCCCACCTTTGGCATCGGTAGTAGGAGTTGCAGCGGCAAAGGAGGAGCCTTGGAGGCTGAGGCGATGATGGGTCTATGTGGGGGCGTCCATGGCGAGACGGTGAGTCTCCTTGAGGTGGTGGCTTGGAACGGGAGCGCTCAGAGAGCTCCAGCGGCTTTCATGGCGGATGATCGGCAGTCGACGGAACTGCGGTGATGGCAACGCTTCCCCTGGCCACAAGAGGCCAGGGAAGCCTCTCCTAAGCGATGAAGGCTCAAGGAGGAGGAGGAGGAAGAAGGTGAGAGGAGAGGCCCCTGGAGCCCCGCCTAAACCAAGAGGCCTGGGGCCTCGTCGGTGGTGGTGAACCCACAACTGGAGGCGGAGGCGACGGCGAACAGGGGTGGCCCCCATGGCGAATTGCGACTAAAAAATAAGAGGGAGCCCTTTAGACCTACAGAGGCATGCTTCAAAGATAAGAAGAGGGGAAGAAATTACCTGAGGGGCGTTGTTCCTCCTACGTGGCTGTTTGCCAACGATGCTCCAATGGACACTTTGGTGACGGCAGTCGGGGTTTCTAGGTTGCAGTAAGGGATAGGGAAGGAGCTTTAGAGGTGGTCAAAGTGGCTCGGGTTCCAAGTGCTGGAAGGGTAAGAATTGCAGAGCCGCTTGTGTCTGTCGACGACAAAGCTTTTAAACACCGGTCCAGCCTTCTCCCGCCGTCGATCCTTCTCACTAGGGCCTGGACGCTGTCGGATTAAGCGTGTGCTGGACGAGGAAGCGATCGAAGATCACGAGAGATCGAGGAGCTGCTTCGGAGATCGCAGGATCCTTGTCGGAGATAACGTCGGAAAATTTGGGGCACGGAATTATTTTTTTCATTACCTAAGTTGTTGATTGAGTGGTGTATGGGCTTGAATTGGGCCTGGTAGATGAGCCTGTGGTTTTTAGTTTTTTCTGTTTTGTAGTTTTAGTGGTTTAATTTTGGATTAATTTGATGATTAATGATTAATTTGAGATTTTGGGTAGACTTATTTGTGTTTTAGCATTTTAAGTTGATTAAGGTTTTATTTGGTGATTTAAATTTAATTAAATGGATTACTTTAGTTTTAAATGTATTAAAATGGTTTAGGGTTTGATTAATTGAGAATTCATTTAAATCTTGGTTTAATTAATTTTTACTTTGATTTACTTAAGGACTTTATTTAGATGTTGATTTAATCGATTTTCTCTTGATTTAATTACAGATTTGGGTTTTTATTTAATTATATTTCATTTTTAAGGGATTTTATTGAGTTTTGCTTGATTAAAGTTTTAATTAGTGTTCTTACTTGGATTTTAAATGGGGTTTTGAGTTTAATTTAGGGGTTTTTGATTTTAATTAGGGTTTTTAGTTTAATTAGGGTTTTTGGATTTTAATTAGAGTTTTGAGTTTAAATTAGGGTTTTGAGTTTAATTAAGTAATTTTAAATTAGGGTTTTTAGGGTTTTGAGTTTAATTTAGGGTTTTTCTTGAATTTAAATTGATTAAAGTGGTTTAAATGGATTTTATTTGATTTTGGTTTTAATTAAGGTTTTTTCTTGATTAAATTTTGAATTTTAAATGGTTTTAAGTGGATTTTATTTGATTTTGGCTTTAATTAGGGTTTTCACTTGATTAATTTGGATTTTAAGTGGATTTTATTTGATTTTGACTTTAATTAGGGTTTTCACTTGATTAATTTGGATTTTTAGTGGATTTTATTTAATTTTGGTTTTAATTGGGGTTTTTATTTGATTAATTTGGATTTTAAGTGGATTTTATTTAATTTTGGTTTTAATTTGGGTTCTCACTTGATTAAGTTGGATTTTATTTGATCTTAATTTTAATTGGGATTTTTAATTGATCAATTTGGATTTTAAATGTTTTAGATGAGTTTTGTTTGGTTTTAATTTTGATTAGGTCGGAGTGGACTGATGTGGGCCTCAAGGGGCTTGTGTTGGCTTGAGTGGGTTTGCAGGTTTAGGTGGGGCTAGGGTTTAGGGTTTTAGGTTTGAAAGTTAGGGTTTTGGTGGTCGCAACCAGAGCATCTTTCCAGAGAAGCCTACTGCTAAGTGGCTGCAAAATCGGGGTGTCTACAGCACTCCTTGGAGTTGATCTTAAAACAAGATTGATTCCAAGGTAAGAATGATATCCCCATTGAGCATTTCTTGAAATAGGGTGCTTACTCTGAAACGATTCGCCATGGATTCCAAAAAAATTACACCTATTTGCTTCAAACATGGTTGCACAGCCAAAAGGTGAAAAGATGAACCGACTCAATTTTGGGATATGATCGCATAGCTGAGTGGTTCTATAAACTAAGGGATGCCATCATATTGAAGGCTCAAGCATGGAGGTGTCAAGCCGGGGCTATGTGTCGCAGCTAGTGTCGAGACCTGTCAACCATGTAGAGTGACACTTCAACGGAGCAGAAACTAACGGAAATAAAACAATGATTAAAGAATGCCATCATATTGAAGGCTCAAGCACGACGTGGTCAAGCTGGGGTTATGTGTCGCAGCTAGTGTCGAGACCTGTCAACCATGTAGAGTGATACTTCAATGGGGCAGAACTAAGGTAAATAAAAAGATAATTGTTGTGACTTCTTGTTTTGAGAGATTGCTCATATTGGAATAATGAGACTGGATAGGTTGGACTTGATTGGGCTTTAGGACGGTCACACTTTCTAAATGCATGAGTCCTAAATGCATGGATGCATGATTCAAGCAAACAAAATGTAAATGCAAGGAAAATCATTCAATGCAATGAATAGTCCATATGGCAGGTTATGTTGGTGGGGTATGGGTGGTCCCTAGCCATATAGACATATGCAAGATACGTGAATGCAATTTGTTGTGTTCAAGTGTTTTCCATCTTTGAGTGTGACTAATACTCTCTGGAAAGGATTCTCATCCCACAACTCAACTTGATAAGTAAAGGAGTTCTATGAATAAAGAACCGAGTGAGGGAGTGAATCCTTCCTTTACCAAACCGAGGCTTACCTCTTAGTCAGAGTGATGTGTCTTCATACATGGTTGGGACTCCAAAAGCAGGAGTCCGTTCTCAATGGGACATGGTGTAGTACCACGGTGGGACTTGATGCAGCCTCACATTAGGGCTAGATTTACTAACACATGGTAGGATTTTACCTACACAATTACTAAAACATGTTAGTAATCAAAGGTGTACCTTTTCATACCCTAAAAGGGTTGGCTAAGTTGCCTCTGAAAAGTACTGCAATGCTATCCTTGCTCCCCTTTACTTAAGATTAGGTAGAGGGAATTAGTCTTGGCCCTAGAAGATGGAAAATCGAAGCCCAGTGGACGTTGATGGTGAGTCATCTGTGGATGCTCTAAGATCATTATGGGGCAATGTCTTTGTGTGGGCAAAACGCACCCAAGCCGTGAAGGCACGCTTGAGTAGAACGTTTAACTCCAAAATCGGATGGATTGTTGGTTGCATCACTAGCCAGACCAATTCTAGTTTCTTCATTATGTTTTCATTTGTATGTAAGCCAGATGGCACTACTTGTTATGTTTTTTTTGGCTTTTCTCTACTTTTTTTATTTTTTTCATTTTTTATGATTGATGATTAATGATGAGTGCAGTCACAACCCTCCCTCTTATGCATTTGGCATTGTAGCCTTGTATTATCCATGGTGAGAGAGTAGTCCCTTTCATCATACCTTGGCCTTTTGAGGACTTAGGACTTCATATTGGCTTTAATTGATTATTACCTCTCTTATTTACTCAGTTGTTGAGTTTCTAGGGTTTTCCTGTCCCTTACCTATGTGTGGAAGAATGGGGGAGACTTAAGATTCAACAGACTCTCGACGTTGATTGTAGCTTTTGTGCCGCTCGTTGGTGGTCGGCCCTAATGGACCTATAGCTAACCTAAGGGTTTTTGGCTTTCTTTTATTTTTCCCTTTTTTTTCTTTTTGGTCTAGGGTTCCCCTCTCAAGTTTTTTCTTTTGTAGATGCCCACCCATCACTGTCATCTCGGACTTATGCTATGATGGTACATCTACTTATTTGTCAGTTGTCTTACCCCATTTTGAGTACTCACAGATCACTACCTTCTCGAACTTATGCTATGATGGTG
Source organism: Posidonia australis (assembly GCA_024699735.1). Classification (NCBI taxonomy): domain Eukaryota; kingdom Viridiplantae; phylum Streptophyta; class Magnoliopsida; order Alismatales; family Posidoniaceae; genus Posidonia; species Posidonia australis. The sequence goes on from JAMKQA010005808.1 coordinate 8,160, forward strand.
TACCCAACTTTTACGTGCACTCCGCCATTTTGGGCACTTTTCTAAGTTGTTTGGTTTTCTAATGCACTCTTCCATCGCTATCTTCTCAGACTTATGCTAGGAGGCCACACTGTATAGGACAAACGACTTTTGTGATATGCCTATGCTTTGAGCCTACTTTGCTCTCATCTCCCCATGCAAGTGTATTTGTAGATAGGACAAGGTTAAGGTTATCCTAGTTGCTCAGTTTCTTTCCTATGTAGGAGATAACTTTCTTCTTTAGCTGGTACTAGGTCTTAGGGTCCTCTTTAGGCTTTTACCGTGTTGATTGAAGGGTGTACTTCTAGAGTACGAGTAACTTCCACAGATCTGAGAAGATCTTCAGGTCGTCCTACCCATTAGGTGGATCTTCCTTGGGTGTTACAGTCTCTGCTTAGAAAAAACGTTAGATAATATGTTGGCATTTTTGCTTAATGGATTAAGTGGTTAGGTGTGTGACTTACACTCATCAATCATTGTTATTCTCTTTATTGCTATTATTAAATCTAACCTAGTAAAAGAAACAAAGATGAAGGAAATGACAAAGAAAGAAATTTTTATTTACAAGTTTTTGAAGAATAAAATGACCTTAGCCCTAGTCGAGCTCAGTCGAGTTTCTTATTTACCTCCCTAGATGGAGGGGTATACCTATGGGATGCCTGTAGGAGCTTGCCCCTAGCGTTAAAGCTTCAGGCATTGGTGGTGCATTTTGGTATTTTTCCTTTGGTTTGCACCTAGTTGTTGCTTTGTCAGGGTCACGGTTGGACTTGTCTTGGCATGGTTGCTCTTGCGTGACCCTAGTGGCTTGGTATCTTGGTGGAGACTATGCTAAGTATCCGTTGTGGTCTCACTTTACTTCTTCCAGGATGATGTATTTGTAGGTGCCCTTGGTGGGCTCTTCTGGTCTCCTAGCAGGATCTGGTTGCTTGGGCAGAGGTTCTTCTATAGCACGGGCTTCATGAGGGTGCTGGCAGAGGGTGATTTGTGCATGGGCCAGTCGTAGTGAGCACAATTGCTGGTAGAGAGCATCGATTGCACCCTCTAGGTCATACGAGTTTGTGTCACTGTACTCATCATAGACAGGCAACATACCTTCTAGGTTTTCTGCCTGGATTGGAGGCGATCCTTGGTTAATGGAGGCTATGATGCCTTTGGCTAGCATTTATTGGACCTATTGACTGTTCCAAGTGCTATCGTCCTAGTCGTTGTATTCGTTATAGACCGGTTCACCCATTGTATTCTCTCAGAATTTGTTTAAGTCCACTGTCGATGTGTCTAGCTCTCCCTCATCCTCGAGGCCTGTTTGTGTGCATCTAGCAGTTGCTAGCTTAGGGATCATCGACTCGTCCTTCTCGACTTCCATGTGGATCGCTGTGTAGTTGGGCAACGGATCTCCACTCCTTTCCATCATTCTAAAAGCGTGGTTGAGTGGCGCTAGGAGTGGTCCTTGGTCTTGCCTTTTGGTTTTGTGGTAACTCTACGATGGCTGGATAGCATGGGTAGACCTTCTGATTCTGTTGTTGCCATTGTTGTTGCCTCTGTTGGGCGTACTCTTGGTGGTACAGAGGTAGTTGATATTGGGGTTGCTGCTGCTAGCATTATTGGGGCTATTGTTGAACTAGTTGTTGTGACGGCAGTTGATACTGGCATTGCCCCTGAAGCTGCTGTGGTTGATAGTGCACTGGCTACCCCTAATATGGCATCGACTGTACTGGCTACTTCTAACGTTGGACTAGTGGCCCTTAATGAATGGAGACCTAGGCCATGTCGCCTATAATCCCTTTGTATGTGCAGCCTGTGGTCTTATTCTGGCCCTTTTCTTCATACTTCAGGAAATGTAAGTCCTTTCTATTGTGAAGGACACTTGTGGCTTTGTCGTACAACTGAGAGTATGTTTCGAAGTCGCCCATCAGTAGGCCCGCTCTTAGTGCACTAGTTGTATTTCGAGTAATGACTTCAACCACTTGTTCTTCAAGGATACGACGTTTTGACGTGGTAGCCATCTCCCTCCATTTGCTTGCGTATGTGGCAAAGTCTTCGTCCGACCTCATCTTTTTGATGAGGAGGTCCCTTATTGCCGACTTGTATTGGATACGGTGGACATACTGCTGTAGAAACTTGTCCAAAACAATCTTGAAGTCACTGACGTCATGTATTGTGAGCGTGTTGAACCTCCTCAATGCTTTTCCTTCCAGACTTTTGAAGAAGAGGTAGACCGTGAGTTCATTGTCGTGTTGATAGGGCAGAGCGTCCATAGTGAAAGTTGCTAGATGACTTAGTGGATCGCCTGTCCCATTGTGCTTAAGTGTCTTGGGGAGCTTAAATCCAGGTGGTAGCATGAAGCGTGGGAACTTTTACGTGTCAAAGCCGACTGACACCCACTATGTGACCCCTACCTCAACTAGTGCGTCTGAGTTTATCTTCTTGACATCTACCCCTAGAGTGACTGATTGTGCCTGGCCCTAGTACCCTTGAACTTGGTGGAACTATTGTTGTTGTTGAGAAGAGAAAGAGGGTTGAGCTACTGTATAGGATGGGGTATGATAAGATAGGGTTGCCCCTAGGTGATGATGCAAGTGATGGCTCCATGGGGTCCATGTAGCTTGCTGGGCATAAGAAGGGTATCCCAATGCTATGTTGAGTGGGAGATTGTATTATCGGGCCTTGTATTGGGAAATTGACAGTTGGACTTGGCAGTATTGTATATATATTTCCCATGTGCGGTGTAGCTAATGGGCCCTGATGATAGCTTAAAGGAGAGGGTCCATGTGTATTTGGAACTTGCAGGCTTGAGAGGTTATAATGGGCCATGAATTGAGCTTGGTTGATTGCCCTTTCAGGTAATGTATGTGGATAGATAGTCAAAGGGGTACTATATGGTTGGACATGACTCATCCCTCTTACTCTACTTTGTTTATAAGGCTGGGCCATGTGTGGGGTTGACACGTTGGATAGTAACCCATGCTGGCTAATGAAGCTGCTTGCAGAAGTTGATGCCATTGATGTGTTGGAGTAACCAATGTAAGAATAATATGCCTTTGTCATCTTTGACCGGTCTTCTTCTGTTGATCTTCTTCTCAAGGGGTTATAAGTTTAAAGGGGAGTTGTAGACTCTATATTACACTATTTTTAACCTATTACAAGTTTTCTAAGAAAGGGAAAATTACAACTTTAATGCAAATGAAATACAAGAAAATGTTTACAACTATGTTTAATTAAAAAATGCAGACCTAGGACACTATTCTAGAAGTTCTTATAACCTTTTATTGTAATCAGAAGCAAACCACTCTATAGTCAAGGCAAATAGATGTGTGTCTGCTTAACGTCGCCGATTGTTGCAGCGTCAGGATAGGCGACAGATATTAGCATCGGAAAGATAGGCGGCACAGTTGGCTATCTGTTCCAACAGTCGAAATTTGTCCCTGATAGATCCCTCAAACAGTATTATCTATGCAAATAAGTTTTAGATTAGAATGTGGGTTTTACTTGTTGAAATAATTAATTAATGAATTAATTAATTATACGTTCACTTGACTTGTTGGGTTTCTATAGCAAGGGGTATGGCCATTTCCTTCAAGGTTATAAGGTTACACTCAATGGGTTTGTGACTTTTGTGGTACCACCCTTAAATCTTTGGGAGATCCACAAAGGGGGCCTAGGTTGTAGGTTTGTCTCTGTATAGAAGGGCCCACAATCCAGGATTCTGTCCTTAGGGATGGTCCTAGCAAACCACAAAAATAGTAAATAAACAGGAAACAATAAAGTGTGAAGCATTTACCAAGGTTTATTATTGACTTAGAGAGAAAGGAGGAGTCAATAACAACACCTTAGGACAACTTAAGTTATCAATCTAGCAATAGCAACCAAATAGGGCATGGGAGAGTGACTTGTGCTGGCTCAATTCACCCGATTTGATTGTTCTTAACTAGAAAGAAAATTTTCTTAAGGAACTTTTAACTTTATTGTAAAAAAAATAGTTTCCACCTTATTGGTGGATGGAATACAAACCTAGAAGCCATTAAAAAGCTAAAATGCAAGTGAACAGGATATTATTTCATTTATTTTGCTACTGCAGGCTTGGAAAAACACAACACAGATAGAAAAAAACGAAAGTCCTGTAGAAAAATAGTCTGTAAATTCCATCACCTATTATAATGATGTTGTTATGTCACCCTCTAGAAAGGAAGCAAGATATGGCACCTGTAAGATAGGTGGCTGAATTTACAACAAGATTTTTGCCATATAAAAACCAAATAAAGATCTAGATACCATGAAAGTGCTAAAGGCACAACTTTCCAAACCTAAAACAGCAGCTAACATCTAGAAACAAAAGAAAATAAATAAAATGGAAGGGAGGAAATACTTACAATGCATGGAGGGTTGGCTCAAACGGGTCCCACTTTGATCGCCGATTTTCTATGGATGGATTTTTAGAGGTGTTGATGAAGGTTGTCATTGCACCAAGTACTTCAATGACCTTTGTGATTACCACTTGCCGATTCGCTTTTGCTAGTTGACAAGATACCTTGTGTGAGTGTGATTGTATGTGTAGACACCCCGATTTTGAGGCGGCTCATAGGTGAATCCTCCTGAAGATGTTGCTTCGGATGCGGCAAGCTTAACCACTTTTGAACCCTATTTGACATTTTAATTAGCCCGAGATCATTGTACAAACCGACCACAAGCCTACGGTCCGACAGCTAGGTGGGAGCACCAAAGTGGCACACTAAGCTGGCGCACCAAGTTGGTGCACCAAGCTGGCGCACCCACTTGGCGCACAAAGTTGGCGCACTTATCTAGCACACCATGCTGGCGCACAACCACTTCTCAGGCTGCTGGCATTTGGCTTTCCATCTTCTGTGCTTGTAACCTTCACTTGCGAATATTCTTCATGAATCTACATAAGGCTGTTGAGTTTCGAGGCCATTTACATCCCAAGGAGTTACCCTTTCATTCTCTTGAAAAGGCCCTCCTTGGCAACTCATCTCTCTTAGCAAGTCACTTAGCAACTCACCCACTTTTAGCAACCAGCACCCCAACTTCCAGAGCACATTCCCTGGCATCCATGAGCACTCCCAATCGTGTCCAAAGAAACAAGGAGGAGATACCTTGAGCCATCCAAGGAGGAGACATCATAGGCAAGGTAAGTTCCTTCACTCATTTCCATAGGGATTTTACATGATAGAACCTGCAACTAAACTAATATATTGTCTAAATAGATGTTCTTTCGTGCCTTCCTGTGTTATTTTGGATCTTCATGATGCTCCCTTGTATGTTCATTATTTCTTTGTCATGATAATTTTGCACTGTGTGATCTTCATGTTAACAATGAATCATAGTCTTATGCAACCACATGCTATGGAACATGAACTGTAATGCATCCTCTTTACATGTTTTATCATTTCCACATGATCCCTAAGTCAACTAAATCACTGCATGAATCATAAAACCTATCAACAGTAACTGCAGTCTTTGTAATCGATTAACATGCATGGCTTGAGGAGAGAGTGATAAGAGGGTTTTATGCTTATTTAATTAACATGATTAAGTTCTTTGGCATCAAGGTTAATGATTTGAGTAGTCAGTAACCTAATTAGTTGCCTACATCTGGTCCAGACTCTAAGATCAGACTGCAGTCTGAAACAGAGTATCTAGAGTGCACCAAACTGGCACACCAGATTGGCACACCTAGCTGGCGCACCATCCTAGCACACCAAGCTGGCGCACCAGCCTGGTCACAAGGTGCAAGCAGCCAACTTTGCATCATGGTCTACCTACTATTCCGATTGTCTTGGACTTTGATCTTTCAGATGTTTGTTCTCTGACATATTATGATCATTTATGCATAATTTCAACATATAACAGCACTATTTGTTTTAGTTTTGCATCTAGTGAAGTCAGCCTGCCACTAGGGTCTGGTGAACTGGTTGCCCCATGGACTCTTGTTTAGAGAGTTCTTATGCAACAGTCCATGATCCAGAACTGGGTAGCATGGCTAAAACCAATTAGCTTTATTTAGTATAGGAGTTGTGTGGTCTTGTGTGAGGCATATTGTCCTTGAGCACAAGACCCATATCATGTTTTCTTGGGTTTCCTCCTTCCTTTATGACCTTGTGGAAGAGGGGAAAACTCACTCACATGTGATCAGGTGTTTTAGATGTCCATGATGCATTTTCAGATGATTTTATGCATTTTTGCAAGATTTTATATTGCATGGCACATTAGTCTAGCTTATTTGTCTGATCTGCATTTTCATAGGCGCACATAGGTGGTGCACAACATAGGCGCAACAGACAGGCGCACTAGTCTGGCGCACCACATAGGCACACATGCCTGTTTTTCACTACACACAGTAGCTTTTTGGCATGGCATTTAGTATGATTCCCGATTTGCTTTGCCTTTGGTTTTATTTGGGTGTCTTCCTAGATATATCAGGATGACTCCAGTCTGTTTTCATCCACATTTGTGCATGGTAGCATAGGTTTTGCATATAGCAAAGCAAGGACGTTAGCCACCCGATATTGTTGGATCTGTGGTTATATCCATGCAATATCTTTGCACCGGTGTTTGATCCACCACTTGGGTGACCTTTCTGAGCATTAGGACACACCCTACAGTCCCTCTACCAATGTTTAGCATAAGCACCACTTGCATGTAGCATTGCATGGCATATCGCCCTTGAAAATATAGAAAGAGCCTGAAAAGCCAACATTTCATATAAGTAAACAAAAACCCCTGAAAGACCGATTTTTTGGGCGCACGAGGGTGCCTAATACCTTCCTTGTACGTAACAGGGATCCTTGTCCATTTCTTGGTTCATGTTGACCATTTCCATTGGTTTTATGGCATGGTTTTAATGTTTTAAAACGATTTTCCTCGTCTCCCGTTTTCAAGTAGACTAGGTGGCGACTCCTGCATTTTTGTCATTATTTTTATTGTTTTGCCGTGACTTCGCTGATCCTCGTGCATTTGGCTTTTTGCGTCACGCTCAAGGCTGTCACCGGCATGGTTACAGGAACTGGCGACTTCGTTGGGGATAACTAGATCCCGACTTTCGCTTTGGGTTTTTCATTTACTTTGGCTTTTCTCCTTATTTGCTTGTTTCCCATGCTTTGCCTTGGTTGTCACTTTGTAATATAAGTGGTGTCTTTCTTACATGCATGCTGTAACCATGTTGGCGACAGCCTCGAGATTTGGCACAAAAGGCCAAATATGCGAGGATCGGCAAAGTCACGGCAAATCAATAAAAATAATGATAAAATGCAAGAGTTGCCACCTAGTCTATTTAAAAACGGAAGACGAGGAAAACCGCTTAAAACATTCAAATCATGCAATAAAGCCAATGGAAAAGGTCTTCATAAACCAGAAAATTAGGCAAGGATCCCTGTTACGCACGAGGAAGGTATTAGGAACCCTCGTGCGCCTGAAAAATCGATCTTTCTATGGGTTTCTCATTTACTTATATGAAATGTCAACTTTTCATCCTTTTCTGTACGCCCGAGGGCGATATGCAATGCCATGCTATATGTGAGTGGTGCCTTACGCTAAACATGAGTCTATGGGCTGTAGGGTGTGTCCTAATGCTCAGAAATGTCACCTGTGTAATGGGTCAAGCACTGGTGCAAGGATATTGCACGGATATGATCAAAAGATCTAACAACATCGAGTGATTTTCATCCTCACTTTACTATATGCAAAACATGATCTATCATGCATAAAAAAGGCTGAAAAGGAGAATGGGGTCTTCTTGATATATCCAGGAAGACAACCAGAGAAAATCAAAAGCAAATCCAAACGGGAAAATGCTAAATACCATGCCAAATGCAGCTGCGTGCAACAGAAAACAGGCTGGTACGCCTGTTGGTGCACCAGACTGGTGCTCCTATCTGTTGCACCACCTATGTGCTCTACTGGGGTGCCAGGAAAGTATGCTAGAGGAAATCATAGATCCGACAGTAAACCAGAATGCCATGCAATGTAAAAAACTTGTAAACTTGTAAACTCATCAGAGAATGCAACATGAGTATACATCAAAGTCCAAACATGAAAACACTAGATTGGTCTTGTGCTTAAGGATTGTATGCCTCACACAAGACCACACCATACCTATGCTAAGTAAAAACAACAAGATTCAGCCATGCTATCTAGATCTGGATCAAGGACTGATGCATAAGAACCTCCCAAATAGGAGTTCATGGGGCAATCAGCTCACCAGATTTCAGCAACTGGCTGAATATGCAAGATGCAAAAAAGACTTAAAATAGTGTCATCCAAGACTGAAATCAAGCATGCAAAGACATGACATATCAGAGAATCAACACAATAAAAATCAAAGTCAAAAACAACTGGGAAAGCATGTAGGTCATGATACAAAGATGATGATTTGCTCTCTGACCAGACTGGTGCACTAGGATGGTACTCTGGTTAGGTGTGCCACCTTGGTGCTCTAGTGTGGTGCACTCCAGAAAATCTAAATCAGATTGTTGTTTGATTTAGATTCTGGTCCAGATGCAATGAAAATCCTTTTTATCATCTCTTTTTAAATCATGCAAGATCATGGGTTAAGGGCTGAAATTATTGGCATAGTAGATTCTAAAGAGCATGCAATGAGCTAATGAACTTAACAATCATATGCAAATGGTGAACAAATAAAGAGTACATTTGCAGCTCATTTCATAGCAAGTATTTTCATGAATCATGATTCCTTATATAAAAACAGAGATGAAAATAACTTACAGAGATCATATGATGCAGATTTTAACAAACAGAATTTAACATACAAAGCATCTTATACATGGTGCAATCATCTCATCATATGAAAACAACTTACTAACAGATCATCTATCAAGTTTTTACATGCTTTTATCTAGTGTAATATCTAGAGCTTAAATAAAAGGATAAGTGAAAGAGGAGTAAGGATCTTACCTTGCTTATGGTGTTTCCTCCTTGAGGGCTCGAGATAATATTTCCTTGTTGCTTTCGATGGGCTGAGAATGCTCTGAAATGGAAGGGTATCTCTAGGAAACGAGAGGGGGTTGCTGGTAGTAAGTGAATGGCTTAACCAAAGAGTGATGAGTTGCCAAGTGTCCCAAATGTTTTCCAATGGAGGTCTTTTTATAGAGTTCCACAAGGGTAACTCCCATGGGATGCAGAAAGCCTCGCAAATGAAGAGTCTGGCGTAGATTCGCATGGAATATCCGTTGGCGAGGGTTACAAGCCTGGGAGATGGAAAGCCAGCAGCCAGCACTCTGAAAAGTGGGTGTGCGCCAGAATGGTGCTCTAGATAGGTGAGCCACCTTGGTGCTACTGCTAGGTGCGCCACTATAGTGCTCCTACATGGTGCTCCAGTCAGGTGCTCCACTTTGGTGCTCTCCACTAGCTATCTGAATTGCCAATTGGGTCATGGGCTTGCTATGGGCTTGTGGTCGGTCTATACAATGATTTTTGGCTAGTTAAAAGGTTGAGTAGGATTCAAAAGTGGTTGAGCTTCCCGCATCCAAAGCAATATCTGGAGAGTTTACCTATGAGTCACCTCAAAATCGGGGTGTCTACAAATGCCCCTCCCTGAGTGAGGTCGTGGGACGGAGGGATCCGAGACCGATGCTCAGGATTGACAAGATACCCCCATTTTGAGGTTGCGAAGGAATGATGTTTGTTGTAGGCATTATGTCACTTATCCGGTGGATGCACCGAAAGTCATGACTTGTTGCCATATGCAAATGCAAAATGCATGCGACTGCTAGGCTAAATGTTGAAAATGCGTGATGCCAATGCAAGATGCAAATGCCAGAGCCAATGCTTGAAAGTAAAATGCAAAGCTGATGCTAACATTGATAACACGAGTAATGAGTGCTTGTATGGCGATGCAATGCTGATGGCAATGTGAAGTAACAAGGCAAAAAAACAAAGAAATCCTGCACATAGAGGGAACCACTGGCAGGAAAATGATAAGTTGTCGGACTCATCAACCAGATTATTAAGGTTATCAACCTGAAGAAGTGGGATATGACAAGCCATCCAAGTCTCGTCAACCCGGACGCCAGACAGCATGACGGTGGTCAACCGAGTAGTTGGGGATACCAGCCCAAAGAAAAGGGGCGTGACAAACATACCATTTGTCAAACAAGAAAGAGAACCCTGTCAGCACGTACCTAGGGCAAGCAAAGGGATTTCGCGCCCGCGATCACCCAAAAGGAAAGGATAGAATAGGACCTTGACCGCCCAGTCAAAAGGTCAAGTAGTTCGATTTTGCGCCCGCGAAAATCCAAGGAAAAGGAAACGACCTTGACTTCCCAGTCAAACAGTTGGATTTCGCACCCGCAAAAATCCAAGGAAAAAAGATATGACCTTGACCGCCTGGTCAAAAGGTCAAACAGCTAGATTTCGCACCTGCGAAGATCCAAGGAAAAGGACCTTGACTGCTCGGTCAAAAGGTCAACAACTGCATTTCGTGCCCACGAAAATCCAAGTAAAAGGAGATGGCCTCGAGCCCTCGGTCAAAAGGACAACACCTGGATTTCGTGCCTGCGAAGATCCATGAAAAAGGACCTTGACCGCCCGATCAAATGGTCAACAGCTGGATTCCGCGCCAGCAAAAATCCAAGGAAAAGGACCTTGACCGCCCGATCAAAAGCTCAACAGCTGGATTTCGCACTTGCGGAAATCCAAGGAAAGGGACCTTGATCGCCCGGTCAAAAGGTCAACAGCTGGATTTCGCGCCCGCAAAAATCCAAGGAAAAGGACCTTGACCGCCCGGTCAAAAGGTCAATAGTTGGATTTCGCATCCGTAAAAATCCAAGGAACAGGATATGACCTGGACTGCCTGGTCAAAAGGTCAATAGCTGGATTTCGTGCCCACGAAAATCCAAGGAACAGGATAAGACCTTGACCGCTCGGTCAATGGTCGAATCTGACCACCCGGTCAGAAGCCAAAGGAAAGGATCTCGCGCCTGCGAGGAAAAAGAAAAGAAAAGACCTTCACCTCCCAGTCAAAGGTCGACTCTGACCACCCGATCAGAAGCCAAGGAAAAGGATCCCGCGCTTGCGACAATCCAAAGAAAGAAAAGGAAATGACCTCGACCGCCTGGTCAAAGGTTAACCCTGACCACTCGATCAGAAGCCAAAGAAAAGGATCTCGCGCCCGCGAGGAAAAAGAAAAGAAATGACCTTGACCGCTCGGCCAAAGGTCGACTCTGACCACCAGGTCCAAGGCCAAGGAAAGGATACGACCTTGACCGCCCTGTCAAAAGGTCAACAGCTGGATTTCGCGCCTGCGAAAATCGAAGAAGGTGGGTTAGAAGGATCTCATCCGCCCGGAAGGAGAATCCGAAGAAACAAAAAACGATAATCCTTGGATTGTCCCCTAGGAAGGAAACTGGCTGCCATTGTGCTCCGGTGGGCGGAACTATGACTCTGCTTGCTACTGGTGCTGGTGGTAAGGAAACCAGTGTTCTTGCTGAGATGCATGCAATATCTTCTGAAAGAACCTTGTTGGAGTTTTGATCTCAACTGGCTTTGTTGCGAAGTTTGCAAAAAAGTAGGGACCTATATGCAATTTCCAAAACATGTGGGCTTTATTGTAAATTTCCAAAATTGAAAGGCCTTATTGCAAATTAGCCTGATATGGCAAACTTCTGATGGTTGTATTGCTGCTGTGCTATGATATTTGATATTCCGCTGGGTGCTTGCAAGTTTCTGCTCAACTGTGATTTGTCGCACCCTTTGTGGGCTATTTTGCAAATTTCACGTTGTAAAGGGGTTTTCTGCAAATTACCCCACTTGGTGAATTCTTGAAGACTTGCGCATTTATTCTCTTGACACTTTACACTTTATTGTTCATATGCAAGCTGCAGAGGGTCAAAACGCAATTCTCGTGGCCATTTTGCACTTTTGGCCTTGGAAATGAAACTGCTTGCATGTAATGGGGCTCACTGGATAACTGTCATAATTGCCAAATCATATCTTCCTGGGCATCTAACCATGGTGACACCAAAGCACTGTTCTGATGTTTTGCAAACATTGATTGGTGCACTGATTGCTGTGGACCATGAGCAACTGTGGGTTTGAGGCATGTCCTTTTCATTGTTGAATATTGCTATGGTTGAAGTGAATTGGCACTTGTTATGCGCTGTGGCTAGATTTTGGAAACCCATTTTCCATGCCTTTTGCTTTAGCCAGACAGAGCTTGCTTTCACCTTGGATGAAGTCCGATGGGTCTGCAGGCTGTTGCCATACATGCCACCAGCTAGTGTCATATGCCATGACAGCTATGCTTCTGTGTTGCGTCAGCTGACAGGCTTATCCTGAAGTGCTTGAGAAGCCTCATCTGCATGCTCCAAAAGTAGTATTGTCGCTACGATCTTCTTCACTTAGAAAGGCAGCTGGCATACGCTTAGTCAAAGACCTATTCCCAACCAAAGAGCAGTTAACATACCCCTGGCTGAAGATCCCTTTTTGCCAAAATTCCAACTAAAACGGTAGCTGACATGCCCCTGGTTGGAACGCAGGCAAACGCCTTGCAAAGCAATGCAAAGTGCGAAAGTGGTGAACTCTCCAATGCTAAATACCAAATGATTTATGCAGAACTTATAAGATGGAAGCAAGATTTATGCATGGTTGATAGAAGATATGCCCTCAGCACTGAGGAAGCCTTCCTTGCCTGCTACAAGGGACTAGAATGTCCTCAACTCACTTGGTGCTACCTGGATTTCAGGGTTTATGGTGGCTCTCACTCAACCAAAGGATTTTTCAAGATAAAATGGGCTCCATGCCAAACTCCTAGGGCCCTACACCTACTCTTCTCAATAATTCATTTTTCTTTTACTCCCTCAAAGGCATGCTGACTTACCCTATCCCTTACTTGGAGGTAATAAACACCTCAGTTGAGGGGTGACTACTCTTTCATATTTTTGATGTAAAAGGGGTGGCTAGTCCCTTTGAACATATGGGCTTGGTAGGTGTACGCTTCAACTCCTCTCCAAGTTATGTGATAGGGATAGAGTCGTCTTGCATGCCTCTCTCATTGGAGCCGACTTCTATCTGCAACTTCTATCTTCTTATTTCTTTTGTGCTTCGAAGTCTATGTTTTTATTGGCTCACACTCATTCACAACCTATCATTTTTTCTCCCTTTGGAGGTATAGGCCCTTTAGGACTTTGTATATTTTATCCACTTGCCCACGAATACTAGCTCCCTCACTTCCTAAGTAGGCTAGCTTCCCGATTTTCCTCATCAGGCAATGGTTATGCCAATGTTTCATATTATGATTACAATACAAAAAGAAAGTACAATGCATATTTAGGTGATGTGCGGATGCAATAAACAAGAAACATAGCGATGCATGGCCTATAATGAAATGTTTTGCAAGGCTCAGGAGTGGCCGACGATCACTGGTAGTATTTCTCAATTAGAAGGCACTGACAGGCTCCTAGCTGACTAGAGATTAGCACACTCTCTTTTTGATTGACAGACCATGATTGAAGCTTGGTCCTGGTCATTCAGGCTGCAGTGGTGAAACAGATGTTTCCCCTTTCTGATTCTGTCATGCTCTGCTAAGTCCTCCGTGAGCACCTCCAATTGTTCTCGGGGCAAAATATTTGAATCTTCAACTGTGTCATCTGTCAAGCTCTCTAAGTCTGCCTTCTGCACAGGATATTGTGCTGCTGCTGCTTGATGCACTGCCGACTGTTCTGACTCTGAATGACCATCCTTGGAGAAAAATTCTTCTGAATAAATCCAAATTGTTGGCGACTGTGATATTAAGGCTATAAACAAACTCTAGTTTGGGTTCATAACACCTGCATTGGTGAAGTTAGTTAAATCGCTGGACATGATCATTTTGGGGGACTTACCACAGCGCGGTGATCTCTTCCGCTAGTTCCAACGCTCGTATCCAAATTCTTCGTGCTCTCTTTGTTCTTCCACCTTGACCAGTTCGGCGGTTCCTTGGCCGTATCACCCAAGGGATTCCTTTCTCATATCTCCAGTTCCGACACATCTTTTCGACCATCAGGATTGTTGTGAACGGCCAAGTGGCTGACAGACTCAATAGCGGGAATGAGATTAACTGGCTCAAATTGGTTGACACGACACAGAAAACCAAAGGGTTTGAAGCTGAACGATGAGACTACCTCAATGGGAGGACGAATCAAACTAATGACTCCCCGAAATCACCAAGGAAGGATAGATACAACTGGCATAAAAACAATAGGACAAATAAAAGATCGGATAGAATCAACAAGAAAAAATGGAATTGACTCCCGAGGGGCCTACTGCTCCCAGGGCTGAATGTTGAGGTAATGGCTGGCTAACTATGTTGGGTTGTGTTGGTGGTACTTGTGTGGCTACTGATGCGAGCGTGGGGCTTGCTGCCTGTGTGTTAATCACAATGACCTTCTGGTCAATCAAGTCCTCGATTGCGTTCCTTAGTGTCAGGCAATTATCCGTCGAGTGACCTGCGACTCGATGGAAATTGCAGAACGCATTCGTGTTATGCCAGGCACGAAGCGAACTTGGTGGCGGGTACACCTCAGGCAGCCTCAGGAGGTATGCGACTTTAGGGAATACCATGCTCAGCGGTTCCACTAAAGGGGTATAGTGGCGCCTGTCACTGCGTTGCCGCCTTGGCTGCGGATGTGCCAATAGCGAGCACACCACCACTTGAGGGGTAAGATAAACTGGAGTGGTAGTGGGAGTGATGTGTGGTGCATGAGGTGCTCTAGGTGTGGGCGTGGGTGCATAAACTACTTGGTGTTGAGGGGAAGGATGGACATTCGCCGGTGCAATAGGAGATCTAATGTAAGAAACTGTATCCTTAGAGGGATCCCACCTCTGGGGTGGATTGGCATTGTGGTTGTCGTTGTTGTTGCTACTGCTAGCGCCACTATATGAGGAAGTGGCTTGCTTGGCAAATTCTAAGAGTGCTGGAAAACTACCGCTGCGCAGTGAACTCTCAACACGAGCACCCACCCGAAGTAATGCAGAAAACGTGGTAACTGGTTGTATGCTGATCAAAGCCCTGACTGCTGGCTGTGCCCCTCGGATCACGATCTCAATAAATTCCTCGTTAGAGGGTCTATCTTTGACCTGCGAAGCCAAGGACCGCCAATGTCCAACATACTCCCGAAATGTTTCTTGGGGCCTCTGCTTAATTGCGACTAAGTCCTTGCGCTTTGGGACAAGGTCGAGGTTAAAGGAATATTGTTCGAGGAACGCTTGTGTGAGGTCATCCAAAGTCTTGATGGTGGCCATGTTGAGGGAAGTGAACCACTTCAACGCGGGCCCCGTATGTCTCTTCTGGAACAGGCGGATGAGCAATCTCTCATCAGCTTGGAGCTAGGCGAGGTCTCCGCAATAGGCCTTAAGGTGGGAGATTGGACAGCCTCTACCATTGTATTTGTCGAATTACGGGATTTGGAAGTTCGGTGGGAGAGTCGCCTCTGGAAAATAATAGAGGTCCCGGAATTGGTAGGACTGGCGGTCCCCACCCTACACTTGTCAGAGTGTGCGCTCCAAATCATTCACCCTCACAAGGAGAGCGTCTGGAGCTACTGCAGTTGTAGATTGTGCAGCTGAGGCGGGTGCCGCATACACTATATGGGTCACCCCTAAGGGCTCCTCCGGATCCACCATTCCGCCGTCTAGTGCTACAGCAGGATGGCTAGTGTACCCGTGCATAAGTGCTTTGTGCTGTGGGACAAAAGATGAACTCTGTGTCTGGTACAAGGGTGAGGATAATGCATGGGGTGGTGCAGAATGCGGGAGCAAGAGCTGTTGGACTGGAATGGCCTCGGGTACAATGCTCATAGCGGGCTATGCTCCCGTTGGTCTAGAAGGCCGGCCACCAGGTAAGAGAGATGCATGCTGTGGTGGGTGCTATGATGGTGTTACAAAAGGCAATGTCGACACCCCTATCGCAGGAGAGACGAGGGATGGCGACGGCTGTGGGGGTGGTGAAGTAGGTGCAAACTGTGATCCTAGAGCTGGTTGCAAAGGCAACTCGAGAGTCAGGAAGGACAAAGCTGAGAATGGCTGGAGCGCTAGTGCCAATCCCTGCAACTGCTGGGCGAGGGCCGACCTGTGTTGCAGTTGCGTGGTCATGGGATCATCATCGGTGGCTCCAACGGATGGAGGCAAAGTAGGGGAAGAGGAGTCAGGAAGCTGAGATCTTAGTTGTCCAAACTGGGGGGAGGCTACAATAGTGACAATCGCAGTCAGAGGAGGGTTGGTAAACACATAGCCCTGGGGAGGAACAGACTCAACTGCTGGGGCCCCAATAACAGCAAAAGACCAAGCAAGTGGTCCTGAAGGTGGGGTAGCCACAGGGACACGGAACAGGGGTGGCGGAGGTCCTCCGGAAGCTAGGGCAAAAGTGGAGGCAGCAGTGATAACTGGAACAGAAACAAAGGAAGGGTACACCGAAACGGGGACCTCCTCCTGAACATCAGGGGAAAAGGGCTCGCTGGTATGCTGGGCCATGGCGGATCGCGAGCGGGTAAGGATTGGACTACGGTTGGGAATAAGAGGACGGATCCTAGGACGAGTTATCGTCGAAAGTGACGGATAACTCGGGAGACGTGGTCGAGAATCGAGTCGTGCCGGGTGTCAGCGAAAGGACAACCTCGAGCCCAGGCTATGGAAACTCGAACGCTGTCAAGAATTCTATGCACATAAACAAATAAGTTAGAAAAGATGCAATGTTTATGGTGGTATGAGATGCAAAATGCATGAATGCCTCTAGTTTGCGCTCCCTCGCAACCTAGGGGTGTCCTACCAAGCCGTCTACTCTAGGTTCACACAGGGGTGAATAGGTCTCCCACTCAAGGTTAGAAAGATTAAGGTCCCTGTTCTAAATCCCAGCCAAAGCTTAGGCAGTGAACGGGTGGTGCGTTCGGGGCCTCGTCCTCTACCAAAGCAGTAGGCTGTACCCTCTACTAACACCGACACGACCCCAGACAAGGGGGGACACACCCGATATTTCATCCCACGCCAAAGCCATAGGATGAGACACCGAGAAATGTCTTTCGCAAACTGTATAGGTAGACTCAGGAGATGATAAGATGCGTGCCCTATATGATGAATGCAAAGTATGTTTTGAGTCTTTTACTTGCAAGTTTATTAAACTGCGGGGGAAAATTTGCAATTTGTCACTAGTTTGACTTATGTTTTATTGATTTTTGTTTTTATATTTTCATTAACCAAATGGGGAGAGCAGACATGTCTCTAATCTCCTAAACATGGCATATACAAGAAGGGAAATAAACATGCAAATCAGATATGAATTAACAAACAGAAGCATGTGCAGGTCATGTGCAACAGTGGTGACATAGAAAATGTGTAAAAAGAAAACACTCATTATATAAAAGGCATGCATGTAAGAAAGACACCATTTATAAAGGGACAACCAAAGCAAAGTAAGAAAATAAGCAAGAAAGGAGAAAAGTCAAAGTAAACAAGAAATCCAAAACAAAAGTCGGGATCTGGTTATCCCCAGCGGAGTCGCTATTTCCTATAACCATGCCGGCGACAGCCTCGGGATTTGGCGCGAAAGGCCAAATGCGCGAGGATCGGCAAAGTCACGACAAATCAATAAAAATAATGATAAAAAGCAGGAGTCACCACCTAGTCTATTTGAAAACGGAAGACGAGGAAAACCACTTAAAACATTCAAATCATGCAATAAAGCCAATGGAAAGGTCTTCATAAACCAGATAATTGGGCACGGATCCCTGTTACGCACGAGGAAGGTATTAGGCATCCTCGTACGCCCGAATATCGGTCTTTCTATGGGTTTCTCATTTACTTATATGAAATGTCAGCTTTTCAGCCTTTTCTGTACGTCCGAGGGCGATATGCAATGCCATGCTATATGTGAGTAGTGCCTTACGCTAAACATGATTGTATGGGTTGTAGGGTGTGTCCTAATGCTCAAAAATGTCACCCGTGTAATGGGTCAAGCACCGGTGCAAGGATATTGCACGGATATGATCAAAAGATCTAACAACATCGAGTGATTTTCATCCTCGCTTTACTATATGCAAAACATGATCTATCATGCATAAAAAAAGGCTGAAAAGCAGAGTGGGGTGTTCCTGATATATCCAGGAAGACAACCATAGAAAATCAAAAGCAAATCCAAATGGGAAACATGCTAAATACCATGCCAAATGTAGCTTCATGCAACGGAAAACATGCTAGTGTGCCTGTTTGGTGCACCAGACTGGTGCTCCAGTCTAGTGCACTACCTATGTGCTCTACAGGGTTGCCAAGAAAGTATGCCAGAGGAAATCATAGATCCGACAGTAAACCAGAATGCCATGCAATGTAAAAAACTTGTAAACTCATCAGAGAATGCAACATGAGTATACATCAAAGTCCAAACATGAAAACACAAGATGGGTCTTGTTCTCAAGGGCTGTATGCCTCACACAAGACCACACCATCCCTATGCTAAGTAAAAACAACAAGATTCAGCCATGCTATCCAGATCTCGATCATGGATTGATGCATAAGAACCTCCCAAATAGGAGTTCATGGGGCAATCAGCTCACCAGATTTCAGCAACTGGCTGAATATGCAAGATGCAAAAAAGACTTAAAACAGTGTCATCCAAGACCGAAATCATGCATGCAAAGACATGACATATCAGAGAATCAACACAATAAAAATCAAAGTCAAAAACAACTAGGAAAGCATGCAGGATCATAGGTTAAGGGCTGAAATTATTGGCATAGTAGATTCTAAAGAGCATGCAATGAGTTAATGAACTTAACAATCATATGCAAATGGTGAACATATAAAGAGTACATTTGCAGCTCATTTCATAGTAAGTATTTGCATGAATCATGATTCCTTATATAAAAACAGCAATGAAAATAACTGACAGAGATCATATGATGCAGATTTTAACATACAGAATTTAACATACAAAGCATCTTATATGTGGTGCAATCATCTCATCATATGAAAACAACTTACTAACAGATCATCTATCAAGTTTTTACATGCTTTTATATGGTGTAATATCTAGTGCTTAAATAAAAGGATAAGTGAAAGAGGAGTATGGATCTTACCTTGCTTATGGTGTTTCCTCCTTGAAGGCTCGAGATAATATTTCCTTGTTGCTTTCAATGGGCTGAGAATGCTCTGAAATGTAAGGGTATCTCCAGGAAACGAGAGGGGGTTGCTGGTAGTAAGTGAATCGCTTAACCAAAGAGTGATGAGTTGCCAAGTGTCCCAAATGATTGCCAATGGAGGTCTTTTTATAGAGTTCCACAAGGGTAACTCCCATGGGATGCAGAAAGCCTCGTTAACGAAGAGTCTGGCATAGATTCGCATGGAATATCCGCTGGCGAGGGTTACAAGCACGGGAGATGGAAAGCCAGCAGCCAGCACTCTGAAAAGTGGGTGTGCGCCAGGATGGTGCTCTAGATAGGTGAGCCACCTTGGTGCTCCTGCTAGGTGTGCCACTATAGTGCTCCTGCTTGGTGCTCCAGTCAGGTGCTCCACTTTGGTGCTCTCCACTAGCTATCTGAATTGCCAATTGGGCAACGAGCTTGCTATGGGCTTGTGGTCGATTTATGCAATGATTTCTGGCTAGTTAAAAGGTTGAGTAGGATTCAAAAGTGGTTGAGCTTCCCGCATCCAAAGCAACATCTGGAGAGTTTACCTATGTGCCACCTCAAAATCGGGGTGTCTACACATGCCTTTTGTATAATGGGTGTTTTCTTTTTACACATTTGTTATGCCACTCCTTTTGCACATAACATGCACATGCTTTTTGATGGTTGCTTTGCATGTTTTCTTTCCTTCTTGTATATGCCATGTTTAGGAGATCAGAGACTTGCTTTCCTCCCCTTTATGGTTAATAAAGTCATAAAAATAAAAACAAATAAATAATAGGACAAACTAGTGACAAATTGCAAATTTCCCCCTTGGTGTAACAAATTTGCAAGTAAAAAACTTAAAGCATATTTTGCATTCATCATATAGGACATGCTTCTTCTCATCTCTTGAGTCCACCTATAGTTTGCGAAGGACATTTCCCAGTTGTCTCATTCTATGGCTTCGGCATTGGATGAAATACCGGTATGTCCCCCCTTGTCTGGGGTCGTGTCGGTGTTAGTAGAGGGTACAGTCTACTGCTTTGGCAGAGGACGAGGCCCTGAACACACCACCCGTTTACTACCTAAGCTTTCGCTAGGATCTAGAACGGGAACCTCTATTATCTAACCTTGAGTCGGAGACCCATTTACCCCTGTGTGAACCTGGAGTAGATGGATTGGTAGGACACCTCTAGATTGTGAGAGAGCGCTTGCTTCAAGCATTCATGCATTTGCATCTCATACCATCATAAGCACTGCATCTTTTCTGACTTATTTCTTTGTTTTTGTACAAAGAGTACCTGTCAGTGTACGAGTTCCTTAGCCAGAGCTCGAGGTTTTCCTTTCGCTAACACTCGACGTGACCCAATTTTTCGACCACATCTTCCAAGTTATTAGTCACTTTTGACGATAGCTCGTCCTAGGATTCGACCTCTTGTTCCCAACCGCATTCCAATTTGTACCCGCTCGTGATCCACCATGGCCCAGCAAACCAGCGAGCCTCTTTCCTCTGCTGCTCACGAGGTGGTCCTGGTTTGAGCGTACCCTTCCTTTGTCTCTGTCTCTGTTATCACTACTGCCTCCACTTTTGCCTTAGCGTCCGGAAGACCTCCGTCACCCCAGTTCCGTGTCCCAATGGCAACCCCACCTTCGGGATCATCATCTTGGTCTTCTGCTGCTGCTAGGGCCTCAGCAGTTGAGTCTGTTCCCATGACCATTCCCCAGGGTTCTTTTCCTGCTCCTCCTCAGGGCTATGTGTTTACTAGCACCCCTCTGACTGCGACTGTTTCTGTAGTAGCCTTCCCCCAGTTTGGACAGTTGGGGTCTCAGCTTCCCGACTCCTTTGTCCCTGTTTTGCCTTTATCCTTTGGAGCCTCCAGTGATGATCCCATGATCGCGTAACTGCAACAAATGTCGGCACTCGCCCAATAGTTGCAGGGATTGGCACTAGCGCTCCAGCCTTTTTCAGCTTTGTCCTTCCCGACTCCCGAGTTGCCTCTGCAACCGGCCCTACGATCACATATTGCACCCACTACACCACCCCCACAGCCGTCGCCATCCCTCGCCTCTCCGGTAATAGGGGTGTCGACATTGCCTTTTGCAACACCGCCACAACACCCACCATAGCATGCATCTCCGTTATCTGGTGACCAGCCTTCTAGGCTGGTGGGAGCGCAACCTGTTGAAAAATCTTACATTTATTTTGATGATAACAATTTTGGTGTGTTTAAACACAAGAGGCTATATAAGGCCATATGCAGAAAGCAAGTACTACATTGTAAAACAATCATATAAGTAAGTGTTATGAGATGTAAGATCACATATTTGTATTCATGAGATATAAATACAATGTACTGATATGTAAAGGAAGAAAGGATATGTAAGTCACATGTAAATCGGCATACCGAATATTTTCGAAATACCGATTCAGGAGAAAACGGCACACCGAAATTCAAAGAACAAAGGAAGCTGCAAGAAAAAACGGCATACCGAATATTTTCGGAATACCGAATCAGGAGAAAACGACACATCAGGCGGTACACCGAAATTCAAGGAACAAGGAAGCTGAAAGCAAATTCGGCACACCAAAACATTTCGGAATACCGAATTAACCCGACCGTTACATACTTCGGTCGGCCGATTATTTTCGGCATACCGAATCTTATGTCAGTAAGCAAAAGATTTACTAGTCGTTAGTCACACTTAGAGGAAAGCCTAACACTATAAATTAAGGTCCATATGCAGCTCACAAACCACTAATTTTTATTGAGCTATCATACTTCTAGTACTTCAAGTGAGTGAGTCAAAAGTCCATCCATACTTCGCTTCAAGTACGTTGAGCTTCAACTCCCATTCCAACAAAGCTTGACAAGCAAGGGGGAGATCACAAGTTGAGCAAGGGTCACTCTCACCATCAAGTGCTTTGAGTTATTCTCCAGGAAGGAGAAGGAAATTGTGATTCAAGGCAACAAGCAAGGTAAATTAGTTGCTTGTAAAATTCTAGTTATTGAATAAAAGGGTTAAGTCTCAAGTGAGGAACTTGAGGAGTGGACTAAGCCGAGGTTGGCTGAACCACTATAAATTTTCTGAGTACTTGTGGTTGAATGTGTATGTGATTAATTTTTATCTTCTTAAATTTGCATATTAAAGTTAAAACTAATCAAAAATCAGAGATTCTCTATTCACCCCGTCTAGAGAAGCCTTAGTATCCTACACAACCCACCGTGAGCGTAGTACCAGGGGCTATTCCGGTCCAACAGCTCTTGCTCCTGCATTCTGCACCTCCTGTAGCACAACCCCCTGCCTTATCCTCACCCATGTACCAGACACAAAGTTCATCTTTTGTCCCACAGCACCCATGCACGGGTACACTAGCCATCCTACCGTAGCACCAGACGGCGGAATGGTGGATCCGAAGGAGCCTTTAGGGGCAACCCATACAGTGTACGTGGCACCACAGCTGCGCAATCTACTACAGCGTTAGCTCCAGACGCTCTCCTTGTAAGGATGAATGATTTGGAGCGCACACTCCGACAAGTGAAGGGCTGGGACAGCCAGTCCTACCAGTTCTGAGACCTCTGTTATTTTCCAAAGGTGACTCTCCCACCAAACTTTCAAATCCTGGAGTTCGAAAAGTATAATGGTAGGGGTTGCCCGATTTCCCATCTCAAAGCCTATTGCGGAGACCTTGCCTAGCTCCAAGCTGACGAGAGGTTGCTCATCAGCCTGTTCCAAAAGAGTCTTACGGGGCCTGCATTGAAATGGTTCACTTCCCTCGACATGGCCACCATCAAGACTTAGGACGACCTTACACAGGCGTTCCTCGAATAGTATTCTTTTAACCTCGACCTAGTCCCAAAGTGTGAGGACTTGGTCGCAATCAAGCAGAGGCCCCACGAAACATTTGGGAAGTATGTTGGACATTGGCGGTCCTTGGCTTCGCAGGTCAAAGATAGACCCTCCGACGAGGAGTCTATTAAGATCGTGATCCGAGGAGCACAACCATCAGTCGGGGCTCTGCTCAATATACACCCGTGTTGACAGTTCACTGCGTAGCGGCAGTTTTCCAGCGCTCTCTGCATTTGCCAAGCAAGCCACTTCCTCACATAGTGGTGCTAGCAGCAACAACAACAACAATAACCATAATGCCAATCCATCCAAGAGGCGGGATCCCTCCAAGAATGCAGTTTCTTACATTAGATCCCCTACTACACCGACGAATGTCCATCAGCCCCCTCGGCACCAATTAGTTTATGCACCCACACCCACACCTGAAGCACCTCATGCATCACACATCACTCCTACTGCCACTCTAATTTATCCTACCCCATTGGTTATGATGCGCCCGCCATTGGCACATCCGCAGCCAAGGCGGCAATGCCTTGACAAGCGCCACTATACCTCTTTGGTGGAGCCGTTGAGCATGGTGTTCCCTAAATTCGCATCCCTCTTGAGGTTGCCTGAGATTCACTCGCCACCAAGTTCGCTTCCTGCCTGGTATAACATGAATGCGTTCTGCAATTTCCATCGGGTCACACGTCACTCGACGGACAATTGTCTCACACTAAGGAACATAATCCAGGACTTGATTGACCAGAAGGTCATTGTCATTAGCACACAGGCGGCAGGCCCAGCGCCCGCATCAGCAACCACACAAGCACCACCAGCACAACCCAACATAGATAGCCAGCCATTACCCTAGCATTCAGCCTCGAGAGTAGTAGGCCCCTTGGGAGTCAATTCCATCTTTCCTGTTGATTCTATCTGATCTTTTATTCATTCTACCGATCTTATTCATGGTGTATCATCTCCTTTTCTACATCAGTTGTATCTATCCTTCCTAACTGATTCCGAGGAGTCGATTAATTTGATCCGTCCTACCATTGAGGCAGTCTCATTAGTTAGCTTCAAATCCCATCCGCTTCGAGCCTAAACCCTCTGATGTTCTGTACCGTGTCAACCGGTTCGAGCCAGTCAATTTCATTCCTGCCCTTGAGCATTCGTAGTGATCGCCGTTTGATGGTCGAAAACTTGAGTCGCAAATGGGGATATGAGAAAGGAACCCCTTGGGCGATTTGGCCAAGGAATTGCCGAATCGGTCAAGGCAACAGAATGGAGAGAGCACGAAAGATTGGGATACGAGTATCAATACCAGCAGAAGAGACCCCTGTGCTTCGGTAAGTCCGCAAAGATGATCATTTCCCGCATTTTGACTAACTTCACCAATGCAGGCGTCTTGAATCCATGCTAGAGTTTGTTCACAGCCTCAATGTCACAGTCGCCAGCAATTTGGATTTATTCAGAAGAATTTTTCCAGAGAATGATCATTTAGAGTCAGAGTAGACCTGTGAACAGTTTCATAGTTGTTCAGTGTTGTCAAAGTCAGAACAATCGGCAGTGCATCAGGCAGCGGTAGTACAAGAATCTTGCTCAGAAGGCAGACTCAGAGAGCCTGACAGATGACACAGTTGGAGTTGGACATTTTATTCCAAGAACAATTAGAAGTGCTCGTGAAGGACTTAGCAGAGCACGACAGAATCAGCAAAGGGAAAGCAGTTGTTTCACCACCGCAGTCAAAATCACCAGGACCCAGCTTCAATTATGATCCTCCAAGAATCGGAGAAAGTTTTCGTTGGACCAATGATCGTCACGCATCAATGTCTCCTAGCTGAAAAGTACTACCAGTGATTGTCAGCCACTCCCGAGCCTTGCTAAACATTCCATTGTAGGCCATGCATCTCTATGTTTCTAGCTTTAGCATTCCAGTATTTTAAGTTATTGCATCCAAATCACATCATATGCATTGTACTTTCTTTCGTTTACACTGCAATCATAATATGAGACATTGGCATAACCATTGCCCGATGAGGAAAATCGGGAAGCCAGCCTGCTTAGGAAGAGTTTTGATCCTTCTCACGCGTTACTACCTGTGTGACCTAGGAGGTAAGGGAGCCAGTATTCATGGGAAAGTGGACAAAATGTACAAATTCTCAAGGAGCCTATACCTCGAGAGGGAGGAAAATGATAGGTCGTGAGTGAGGGTGAGCCAATAAAAAAAACATAGACATCAAAGAACAAAAGAAATAAGAAGATAGAAGTTGTAGATAGAAGTCGGCTCCAATGAGAGAGGCATGCAAGACGACTCTATCCCTATCATATAACTTAGAGAGGAGTTGAAGCATACACCTAACAAGCCCATATTTTCAAAGGGACTAGCCACCTTTAAGTTAAACTGAAAGAGCAACCATCCCTCAGCCTAGGTGTTTATTACCTCCAAGCAGGGATAGGGTTGGTCAGTATGCCTTTGAGGGAGAAAAAAAAATGAATTATTGAAAAAAGTAGGTATGGGCCCTAGGAGTTTGGCATGGAGCCCATTTTATCCCGAAAGCCCATTGATTGAGTGAGAGCCAACATAAACCCAGGGATCCGGTTAGCATCAAGTGAGTTGAGGACATTCTAATTCCTTGTAGTAGGCAGTGAAGGCTTCCTCGTCGCTGAGGACATATCTTCTATATGCCATGCATAAATCTTACTTCCATCTTACGAGTCTTACATAAATCACTTGGCATTCAGCAGTTTTGATCGCACCACTTCTGCATTTTGCATTGCTTTGCAAGGCGTTTGCCTACGTTCCAACCAAGGGCATGCCAGTTGCCTTTTTGAGTCGAAATTTTGGCAAAAAAGGGATCTTCAACCAAGGGCATGTTAACTGCTCTCTGGTTGGATGTAGGTCTTTGACTAGGGGCATGCTAGCTGCCTTTCTAAGTCAAGGAGACCATTGGGACAGTGCTACCGCTAAGAGCATGTAGGCCAATACAAACTATTTGTTATAAAGAGCATAGACTGAATTCATTGCCAGGACAAACCAAATCAGATTCAAGAATGATTCATGGTGACACAGGCCAGTCCCCTTATTACAACTCTTCAGCTGTACAAAGATTGCTCACTTGATAAAGAATAAACAAGAAGTTCAGAGCAGTGGACTCTGTCACATTTCAGCAATGCAAATAGTGTAATGTCTGAGGTCTAGAATGTCAAATGGCCACGAATTGCGTTTTGACCCACCGCAGCTTGCATATGAACGACAAAGTATAAAGTGTCAAGAGAATGAGCGCACAAGTCTTCAAACATCCACCAATGGGGTAATTTGTAGAAAACCCCTTGACATTGTGAAATTTGCAGAATAACCCACAAAGGGTGCGACAAATCACATTTGAGCAGAAACTTGCTAGCACTCAGCAGAATTTCAAATATCAACAATGCAACAGCAATATAGGCATCAAAAGTTTGCCATATCAGGCTAATTTACAGTAAGGTCCCTCCAGTTTCGGAAAATTGTGAATACACCCCAAAGTTTTTGCACAACTCGCAAACAAAGCCAATTGAGAATGAAATTTCAGCAAGGTCCTTTCAGAGGATGTTTCATGTGCATCTCAGCAAGAGCACTGATTTCTGTGCTATAGAGCCAGCAGTAGGCACAATTGTAGTTTTGTCCTCTAGAGCATAGCTGGAGCTAGATTCCTTCCTAGGGGGTAATCTAGGGTTCATCGCTTTCTTTTTTCGGATTCTCGTTTCGAGCGGATGAAATCCTTCTATCCCTTCCTTTTTCGGATTTTCGCAGGCGCGAAATCCTTTTCCTTGGCTTTTGACCGGGCGGCCAAGTCGACCTTTGACCGGATAGTCAAGGTCATCTTTTTCCCTTTTTCCTTGGATTCTCACGGGCGTGAAATCCTCTTTCTTGACTTTTGACCGGGCGGTCAAAGTCGACCTTTGACTGGGCGGTCAAGGTCTTTTCTTTTCCTTTTCCCTTGGATTCTTGCTGGCATGAAATCCGTTTCCTTGGCTTTTGACCGAGCAGTCAGAGTCAACTTTTGACCGGGAGATCAAGGTCATTTCTTTTTCTTTTTCCCTTGGATTCTCGCGGGCGACAAAACCTTTTTTTTGGCTTTTGACCGGACGATCAAATTCGATCTTTGACTGGACAGTCAAGGTCATTTCTTTTCCTTTTTCCTTGGACTCTCGCGGGTGCAAAATCCTTTTCCTTGGCTTTTGACTGGGCGGTTAAAGTCGACCTTTGACCGGGCGGTCAAGGTCATTTCTTTTCCTTTTTCCTGGGATTCTCGCAGGCGCGAAATCCTTTTCCTTAGCTTTTGACCAAGCGGTCAAGGTCATTTCATTTCCTTTTCCTTGGATTCTTGCAGGCGCGAAATCCTTTTCCTTGGCTCTTGACCCGGCGGTCAGAGTCGACTTGTGACTGGGTGGTCAAGGTCATTTCTCTTTCTTTCTCCCTTGGATTCTCGTAGGCGTGAAATCCTTTTCCATGGCTTCTGAACGGGCGATCAGAGGCAACCTTTGACCGAGAGGTCAAGGTCATTTCTTTTTCTTTTTCCCTTGGATTCTTGCGGGCGCGAAATCGTTTTCCTTGGGTTTTGACCGGGTGGTCAAAGTTGACCTTTGACCGGGCAGTCAAGGTCATTTCTTTTCCGTTTTCCTTGGATTATCGCAGGCGCGAAATCCTTTTCCTTGGCTTTTGACTGGGTGGTCAAAGTCGACCTTTGACCGGGCAGTCAAGATCATTTTCGTTTCCTTTTCCTTGGATTCTCGCGAGTGCAGAATCCTTTTCCTTGGCTTCTGACTAGGCGGTCAAGGTCATTTCTTTTTCTTTTTCCCTTGGATTCTCGCAGGCGCAAAATTTTTTTCCTTGGTTTCTGACTGGGCGGTCAAGGTCATTTCTTTTCCTTTTTTCCTTGGATTCTCGCGGGTAGGAAATTCTTTTCCTTGGCTTTTGACTGGGCGGTCGAGGTCATTTCCTTTCCTTTTTCGGATTCTCGGGGGCGCGAGATCCATTTCCTTGGCTTTTGACTGGATGGTCAAGGTCGACCTTTGATCGGGCAGTCAAGGTCAATTCTTTTCCTTTTTTTCATTGGATTCTCGCGGGCGCGAGATCCTTTTGCTTGACTTCTGACCGGTCGGTCAGAGTCGACCTTTGATCGGGCTGTCAAGGTCATTTCTTTTCCTTTTTTTCTCAGGTTCTCGCTGGCGTGAAATCCTTTTCCTTGGCTTCTGATCGGGCGGTTAGAGTCGACCTTTGACCGGGCGGTCAAGGTCATTTCCCTTGCTTTTCTCAGATTCTCTCGTGGGCTTTTGACCGATTGATCAAAGTCGACCTTCGACCGGGCGGTCGCGGTCATTTCATTTCCTTTTCTGGATTCTCGCATGCGCAAAATCCATTTCCTTAGCTTTTGACCAGTGGTCAAAGTCGACCTTTGACTGTGCGATCGAGGTCATTTCTTTTCCATTTTCCTTGGATTCTCGTAGGTACGAGATCCATTTCCTTGACTTTTGACTGAGCGGTCAAAGTTGACCTTTGACTAGGCAGCTAAGGTTTTTTCCTTTGCTTTTTTCGGATTCTCACGGGTGCGAAATCCTTTTCCTTGGCTTCTGACTGGGCGGTCAGAGTTGACTTTGACTCGGCGGTCAAGGTCATTTCTTTTTATTTTTCCCTTGGATTCTTGCGGCGCGAAATCCTTTTCCTTGGCTTCTGACTAGGCGGTTAGAGTCGACCATTAACCGGGCAGTTAAGGTCATTTCTTTTACTTTTTCCTTGGATTCTCGCAAACGCAAAATCCTTTTCCTTGACTTTTGACCGGGCGGTCAAGGTCCTTATCCTTTTCTTGGATTCTCACGGGCGCGAGATCCTTTTGCTTGACTTTTGACCGGCAGTCAAAGTCAACCTTTAACCGCACAGTCATGGTCATTTCCTTTCCTTCTCCTTTGATTTTCGCGGGTGCGAAATCCTTTTGCTTGACCTCTGACCGGGCGGTCAAGGTCCTTATCCTTTTCCTTGGATGTTTGCGGGCGCGAAATCTTGCTTTTTGAATTTTAACCGAGCAATCAAAGTCCTATTTCATCCTTTTCTCTTTTGGGTTTTTGCAGGCGCGAAATCCCTTTACTTGCCCTAAGTCCGTGCGGATAGGGTCCTCTTTCTTGTTTGACAAATAGTATGTTTTCCATGCCCCTTTTCTTTGGGCTAGTATCCCTAACTACTCGGTTGACAACCGTTACGCTGTCTAGCGACCGGGTTGACAAGACTTGTCTGGCTTGTCATATCCCGCCTCCTCAGGTTGATAACCTCAATAATCCGACTGATGAGTCCGATAACTTGTCATGTCCCTGTTAGTGGTTCCATCTGTGCACGGGATTCCTTTGCATTTTGTGATATTGCTTCAGCATTGCATCCACTTACAAGCACCCATTCTCGTGTTTACAATGTTAGCATCAGCTTTGCATTTTACTTTCAAGCATCGGCTCTTGCATTTGTTTTTTTGCATTGGCTTCACACTTTTAGCATTTAGCTCAGCAGTCACATGCATTTTGCATTTGCATATTTGCATTTGGCAACAAGTCATGACTTTCGGTGCATCCACCGAATAAGTGACCTAGTGCTTATAGCAAACATCACTTCTCTGCGGCCTCAAAATGGGGGTGTAGACACCCAAAATTTCCAATTTTGCAAGATAAGGATGTAGTGGCTGAGCTCTAACCCTATCAAGGCCCTTTTAATTCATGGAAACCCAATTGGGCCCACTTAGGCCCATTAAGCCCTATTTGAGCCCACTTGGGCACACAAGACCTATTTAGGCCCATTTAACCTATTTGGGCCCATTGAAGCCCACTTGGGCCCATGGGGGCCCACAAGGCCCACATAGGCCCATGGAGGCCCATGAAGCCCATTAAGCCCAAATAGAACCCAAAAGCCCTTGAAGGCTCACCATGAACAATTTAACCCATTTCTTTTCTTCCAATCCATATTTTATTTCTCCTTCTCCGTATACATAAATCATTTGCCTTTTTTTACCAAAAATCACAAGTCCTCACTGAACCCATCCTCTTCTTTACCAACCTCCCATAAATTTAGCCTCTGAGCTCACACCAATCCTTGAGCTCGTTCAGCCAGCCCGAACCTGTTTCAACCAGCAGGTCTCCTTCACCCCACTGAGCCAGCAAATCACAGAGCAGCCCCAGCCGTCCGATCAACTATCGCTGCAAGTTCAGGATCGTCGTTCATCCGCTGCCGGCATGCAAGGGGACAGGCCATGGCGCGTGGGGGACAGCCGCTGGCTGCCTGCCA
The DNA here is from genome assembly GCA_024699735.1 of Posidonia australis. NCBI lineage: Eukaryota > Viridiplantae > Streptophyta > Magnoliopsida > Alismatales > Posidoniaceae > Posidonia > Posidonia australis. Next base: position 38,409 of record JAMKQA010005808.1, read on the forward strand.
AGCAGGCGTAATGGCTGTATAAGCAAGTGGTCGTTCTGTGACGCACAGGGGTAGGTGGCCGTATAAGCAGACCTCGCGAGCGGGAAAAGAAAAAGAGAAAAAGGAGAGGGATTCAGGGGGAGAAGGGAGAGCATTCGAGAGGTTTTCCAAGAAGGAGAGGGAGAGAACCAGAGCGCCAGAGCGAGGAGAGGCCGTCGCGGAGAGGAGCAGCCATCGTTCCAGAGCTCCGGCGAGGCAACTGCAGCCAGGTACACACCCCTCAGCCCTCTCTGGTCTTCCTTTTTAGATTTCCTAGGTCCCTTGAGTCTTCCTAGCTGGTTTCCTGGTGGTCCAGTGGCCTGTTTCCCCCACCCAGGCCTCACCAGAGTTGTTTTCCGACGACAGAGGTGGAGGGGGAGGTCTAGGAAGTTTCTTGGACCCCCGAGCCTTCTCATCTACTCCCCTGGTCTCCCTTGACGTCACCAGGCCCCCGCCGCGCCGCTCCAGCACCTCCAGCAAGCTCCAGGACGCTCACCGGAATTCCTCCCCCACGATCACCGGCGCTGGAGAAGACGACCTACGCTCCGCTGTCTGCGCGTCCCCGACACCCTCGTGCCTCGCCGCTGCCATCCAAACCTCCAAGAAGCATCCTCGGCCTCCACCGGACACGCTCGTGCCTTCCGAACCGCGCCACGGCCGCCCGAGCTTCGCATCCACGCGCCTCGCCGGCGAAGACCACGGTGACAGCAGTCCGATGCCCCCAGCCGCCGCGCCACTCTGGAGCGTCCCAGACCTCCCGATCCTCACACCACGAGCCTCCAGGACCTCAGCCACGCCGCGCCGCTGCCCTCCGGAGCCTCCAGCCACCTCCAGGTCGTCGCCAGAGGTCCTCAACGGCGAGCGAGGTGGGGAGGACGATCCAGCCATCGGCGGACACATCCACTCCGTTGGATGTGCTCCTCCTGTCCCCTTCTTGCTTCCCAGGTGGTCTGATCTGAGATCAGGCCATCAGAAAGCGCTCTTTGAGCCCCCCTGATGGTCGCCGGTGGCGAGCTCCGTCGCCGGCGGCTGTCGAGCATTTTTAATAAAGGAAAATTAAAAATCATGCATATTAATATAAAATACAGAAAACATACTTTTCATTGCACTTAAGTCCTTCTGAAATTACATTTAGGTCCATTCATCATTTTTCTAAAAATGTTTGAATAAAGTTTTAACTGAAAATATTACATTTCTTATCCTAAGCTTTTTGAGTAATGTTTTCAGAGTTCAAAAATTACATAAAAGCCCTTCAGTGTTTTTAAATGTATTTTGTTTCTGACAAATTACATTTTAGACCCTGGATGTCCTTGGAAAGCTTCCAACAGTTCATTTTATCTGTGAAAATTGCATGTAAGCCCTCATGTTTTCTGTGAATTTCTCTGAATGCATAATTTTGCTGGTTTAATTGCATTTAAACCCCTACACGTTCTAGAAATCTTCCAGAGTGT
>JAMKQA010005809.1:0-46227 GCA_024699735.1 Posidonia australis
AAAGCAGGATACCGAATACGTCCACCGAGAAGCAGCCGGTGACGATTCGGAAAGCAGGATAGACGAACTAGTCAACCGAGAAGCAGTCGGTGACAGTTCGAAAGGTAGGATATCGAATACGTCCACCGAGAAGCAGCCAGTGATGATTCGGAAAGGCTGGATAGACGAACTAGTCAACCGAGAAGCAGTCGGTGACAGTTCGAAAGGCAGGATAGACGAGCTAGTCAACCGAGAAGCAAGCGGTGACAGTTCGAAAGGCAGGATAATGAATATGTCCACCGAGATGCAGCCGGTGACGATTCGGAAAGCCGGACAACGAATACGTCTACCGAGAAGTAGCCAGTGACGGTTCGGAAAGCAGGACAACGAATACGTCCATGAGAAGCAGTCGGTGACGATTCAGAAAGCAGGATAGACGAACTTGTCAACCGAGAAGCAGTTGGTGATTGTTCTGAAAGCAGGATAGACGAACTAGTCAACCGAGATGCAGTCGGTGACAGTTCGGAAAGGAGGATACCGAATACGTCCACCGAGAAGCAGTCGGTGCTCTACCTTGATGCTCCACCTTGGTGCTCTCCCCTATCTATCTAGATTTTTAATTGGGCTGCAGGCCTGTCATAGTTTGGGATTGGTTTAGCTAATGGGATTCAAAAAGTAGTTGGGTTAGCCACATCCAAAGCAACATCTGGAAAGTTTATTTATGAGTCACCTCAAAATCGAGGTGTCTATAGATGCCCTCCCTGAGCGAGGTTGAGAGACGAAAGGAACCAAGATCGATGCTCTGGGTTAACAAGATACCCCCAGTTTGAGGTTACAGAAGGGTGGTGTTTGCTGTAGGCTGTAAGTCACTTATTCGACGGATGCACCGAAAGTCATGACTTGTTGCCAAATGCAACTGCTGATCTAAATGCTAGGGATGCGTGATGCCAATGCAAGATGCAAATGTAAGAACCGATGCTGAAGGCCGATGCGAAGCTGATGCTCAGAAAAACACAAGAATGGGTGTTTGCAAGATGATGCGATGCTGATGCTAGTGCTGATGTAACAGGCAAATACAAAAATCCTCCACACAAAGGGAACTACTGGTAGACAAATGATAAGTTGTCGGACTCATCAACCAGATTATTGAGGGTATCAACCTAAGGAGGAGGGATATGACAAGTCAATCAAGTCTTGTAAACCCAATCGCCAGACAGTATGACAGTTGTCAACCGAGTAGTTGGGGATACCAGCCCAAGGAGAAGAGGGACATGACAAACATACCATTTGTCAAGCGAAGCAGAAGGCCCTGTCCGCACGGACCAAGGGTGAACAAAGAGATTTCGCGGCCACGAAAACTCGGAAGAGAAAAGGACCTTGACTGCTCGGCCAGAGGGTCAAACAATTGGATTCCGCGCTCGTGAAAACCCAAAAGAGAAAGGATAAGAACTTTGACCATTTGGTCAAAAGGTCAAGCAGCAAGATTTCCTGCCCAAGGAAATCCGAGAGAAGGACTAGGACCCTGACCATCCGGTCAAAAGGTCAAGCCGTCGGATTTCCTACCCGGGGAAATCCAAGAAAAGGGCTAGGACCCTGATCATCTGGTCAAAAGGTCAAGCCGTCGGATTTCCTGCCCAAGGAAATCCAAGAGAAGGCAAAGACTTCGATCAATCGGTCAAAGTCAACCAGCTGGGTTTCGCGCTCGCGAAAACCTAGGAGAGGCAAAGGACATTGACCGCCCAGCCAAAGTCAACAAGCTGGATTTTACACCTGTGAAAATCCAAGAAGGGCCAATGACGTTGACCACCTGGTCAAAGTCAAGAAGTTGGATTTCGCGCCCGTGAAAATCCAAGCGGGGCAAATGACATTGACCGCCCGGTCAAAGTCAGCAAGCTGGATTCCGCACCCGCGAAAATCCAAGAGGGGCAAATGACGTTGACCGCCCAGTCAAAGTCAGCAAACTGGATTCCGCGCCCGCGAAAATCCAAAATGGGCAAATGATGTTGACCGCCATGTCAAAGTCAGCAAGCTGGATTCTACGCTTGCGAAAATCCAAAAGGGGCAAATGACGTTGACCACCCGATCAAAGTCAACAGGCTGGATTTCGTGCCCGTGAAAATTCAAAAGGGGCAAATGACGTCGACCGCTCGGTCAAAGTCAATAGGCTGGATTCCGCGCCCGCGAAAATCCAAAAGAGGCAAATGACGTTGACCGCCCGGTCAAAGTCAACAGGTTAGATTTCGTGCCTGCGAAAATCCAAAACGACAAATGACGTTGACCGCCCGGTCAAAGTCAACAGGCTAGATTTCGCGCCTGAGAAAATCCAAAATGGGGCAAACGACATTGACCGCCCGGTCAAAGTCAGCAAGTTGGATTCTGCACCCGCGAAAATCCAAATGGGGCAAACGACATTGACCGCTCGGTCAAAGTTAACAAGTTGGATTCCGCACCTACGAAAATCCAAAAAGGCAAATGACATTGATCGCCTGGTCAAAGTCAACAGGCTGGATTTCGTGCCCGCGAAAAATCCAAAAAAAGAGGTAGAAGGGTCTCATTCGCTTGGAAGGAGAACCTGAAAAATCAAAACGATGATCCCTGGATTGTCCCCTAGGAAGGAAAAAGGCAATGGTGCCCCAAAGGGCAGAACTGTAAATATGCTGGCTGTTGATGCTGTGGTGTAGAAACTGGCTTTCTCGTTGAGATGCTTGTACAATCTCTTGTCGGAATTTTCAACCAAATGTGGCATTGTTTGCAAAAGGTGAGGACTTACTTGCAAATGTTCAAAACTTGAGGGCTTCATTGCAAATTCCCCAATCATGACAGCCTTCTAATTGCTGTATTACCCTTGTGTTGACATTCGAGATTCTGCTGTATATCAACAAATGTCTACTTCAAACAAAAAAACTTTCCACATCCTTTATGGACTAATCTGCAAATTTTACGAAACGTAGGGGTTTCTGCAAATTACCCCATTTGGTGCATTTTGCAAGCCATGCGCTGGACACTGTATATTCTGCTCTCAGAGTGCAAGTTATGAAGTGCTAGGGGCCAAAACATAATTTCCACCGCCATTTTGCGTATTGAACCTTGACTATTAAATTATTTATAAGAGGGTCCTACTGGATAACTGTCATAACTGCCAAGGTACATTCTATATTTCTTTCTGCTTCTTGGGATTGCAATTGAGCTTATGCTGCATGGCTCTTCTTCATTGTTTTGTCTTTTCATTGATTTAATTTTCTTCCCTTCCAAAGCAACATACATAGATATTTATGCATTGATTTTTCTCTTTTAATTACTCCTTAATGTGCATGACCCTTCTCCTTCCTCCCATTCTCTGATTTTCCTCTCATACGAAACCCATCTCCTCTCCATCTTTTCTCTTCATCTCTTCTCCCATTCTCTCCTCCCATTCTCTCCTCTTCAAGTGCGGCGGCGTTTTGGTGGTGCGGCGGCGAGGTGCTCGCGGCTGGTGCGGTGGTACGGTGCATCGACGTGGTGCGGTGGAGGCTAGGCGCGGCGGTAGTGCCGATCGGTGGCGGCATGGATCTCACCCTTCAGGACTGGCTGGACAGAGATTCGCCGGCGGAGGTAACTCCCTTGATCTCCTCTTTTATTTTTTGCTTGGACTTGCATTTTTGTTTGCTTCTTGCTTGGATAGCCGGTGATTCATGGGTTCCGGCGGGCATGGGTGATTCCGATGGTCTGTGGTTGCGGGGTGGTCGTGCGGTGGTGGCGGGTTGGTGGTTATAGTCATCAGTGGTGGAAGTGGAGTGGTCGTGTAGTGGGTAGGCACCGCAGTAGCTCGGCGAGAGGTGGGTTCCGGCAGGTGGTGGTGCTGGTTTTGGTTGGCTAATGGGTCCGTGTGGTTGTGGTGGAGGTCTGGTGGTGTAGGCTGGTGTGGAGGAGGGAGGAGATGGCTACTGTAAGGTGGTATTTGGGGGTATGTGGGCTGTTGAGAGTGGAGGAGGAAGGTTGGGAAAGGTGTTGGTTGCTAACGAGTGTTCTGATGTGAGGCATGGGTTGTCACGGTGATCCAAGGCTTGAATGAAAGAGTTCGCTATTATCCATGCCATATATAAATTTCTAATTGAATGCCCTACTGTATTGGCCACTTTAAATCAATTATCTGTTGAAAGTAATAGCACATGTGGGCACAGTATGTTTCATGTTCAACCCTTTATACCAACAGTTGCATGTCCCACTTTATCTATATTTCTGTCATTATGTAATGAATGTAATGCCATGTCTGACTTCGACTTGGGCTCTATTATGCTTAAATATTCTGCATTTGTCATGCATGCTGCTGCTATATGACTCTTGGTTCGATTTTTCCCCTTTTTCACAGGATAACCTAGTTCCCGAGGAGAGGACCCCACAGTCCTCACAGGGTACGCCATCTAGCTCTCGCTCTCGGCGGCGGGATTTTTCTTCGAGGTCACGGGCCTCCAGAAGCTCGACTCCTGCTGTACCTATTGAGGTAAACCTGAACTGGAAGAAGATGTGCATATAAATCTGGTGCTTTATTTGCCATATGCATTTTCAGGAGTCTGGCAATTTCGAGGGGCGGCTACTGAGCGAACATCATATCTATGAGGGTCCCGACTTTGGGGTAGTTTTCTCGCTTTGACGAGCTTTAATTATAACCTGCCTTTGACTTGGCATTAATTCTGTTCTCGACATTTCAGGATGGGGATGCGAATCAGGTTATGCGGTGCCACTGGGGCCCAATGCTTGACCACTTTCATCGTTTGTCGGATTTTCTGCAGGACTTCCTCCTTCATCGATCCCCATTTGGAGGTTTGCTTCGCATACCCATTATACATGGCCATTATAATTTCTTCAGGGCTTTGGTGGAGAGGTGGAGGTTTGAGACGCACACTTTTCACTTTCCATTCGGAGAGCTGACCATCCTGCCTGATCAGTGGGCTTTGCTGACGGGTCTCCCCTTCGGCGATGAGCCGATTATAGGTGAGACTACTCACGGCTTGCACCTTGCTCCTGCGCATTTGGGCTGTGTTCCTCCTAAGCCACCTAGGAGGGAAACACATGATCACCGTGGGGTGGTTGAGAGAGTGGGACCAATTCTGGCCTCACCCTGAGCCTGATATCGACGAGGCAGATTTTGTGCTGCGACACTTCTTGCTGGATTTACTGGCTATGATTTTCTCTGACTCGTCTGCTTACTACATTCATGCTGATTGGTTAGCGTACTTAACCAATCTGGAACATCTGGGCCACTACGACTGGGCCGACGCTAGTTATACTTGGCTGATTTGCGGGCTCGACAATGTGGTTAAGCTTGGACGTCGCTCCTATGTGGGGCTATATCCTTTGCTGACTGTAAGTACTCATTTCCATTGTTAGCCAAGTAAATATTTTTTTGATTCTTATCTGACCTTTGCCTCCCTTTGCTTGTACTGGTTTATGGAGCATATCACCAGAGGGCATAGTTTTGGCCGTCTTCGAGAAGAGCTTCTGCCTCTCCCTCGCCAGTGGGTCGAGCCTGACCATCGGGTTGCTGCAGGGCTCTATAGTTACGAGTCCTACTAGTACTACTGGACCTGGTAGAGCTCGAGGATGTAAGTCTCCCTTCCTTTTTTACTGTGTCCTCTAGTGCTTTTAAGTCTATGTTGCTTAAGTTGCTTACATTTTCTTCTTTTCTCGTAACAAGTTCATCTGTGCCTGTTTGCTAGATATGACGGCTTTGACTGGGCTCCCCTGAACTCCGCCCGCGTTTTGAAGGACAAGCAGGTGAGATTTTATTGCATGAAGAAATCGGCCTACTTCCTCCCAGGGCGCGTGAGGCATCAATTTCTGAGTGAATTCTGCATTCCTGCTCCTCCTCCTGCCGACATGGACCACTCGGCTTCGACTCGTTCAGTTGCTAGAAGCCCGCAAGCGGCAGCTATGGCTTCCCAGGACAGACATGCCCTTCGGGAAGTCAACTACACAGATTATTTGGCTTGGTACAGGCGTGTCAGGAAGTCGTACCTATTTGAGGAGGCTGTGCGGGATAGCCAGCGCGGGATGTGGTATGCCTCTGACTGGGCCAAGGTACTTGATTATAATCTTTGCTTAATACTTCCAGGCATATGATCTATATAAATCTGACATTTGTCATAATTCAACAGGGCTTTGAAGATCAATTCGGCGCCTTTTATGCCGACATCCGTCGGAAGAGGGTAAGACTTTTACTTTGTAAATTGCCATTTTAAGCTCAAAACATGCCTGACATATCTGTTACTTTGTAGGAACTACGCTGGCGTAATATCATCCGGGTATGCCTCTTTTTATGTCTTTGTTACTTTACTTTATAATTCTGACTGCTAACACAAATCTTGATATTGCAGCAAGACTTCCCAGCCCAAGAGGTGAATGTAGCCAGCAGCGGGGAATTCACCTTGGAGGCATTTGAGGAGGACTGCTCAGATACTGAGGTTTCTCAGAAGGCCTGAGATTCTACTCCCCGTTCTCAGGCTACTGCTGCCGCTTAGTGGTCGCAACGAATCACTCGACGAGGCGCCCGTCTTCTGGCCAAGAGCTTCCAAGAGGCGTCATCCGACGAGAAGGAGTCGGACGAGGAGTAGCTATCTTGTATTTTGTAGTTATTTCCAAGCCTTGTATTAACGGTGGAATGTTGTCAACTTGCTTCAGAATTTTTATAAAAAGACAATTCCAGATTTTGCGATGTGCCCCTTCTTGGGGTTTTGTTTGTGTAAAGTAATGCAAAATTTTCTGTGCAGGTTCAAATAAATGGCGCCGATTTGGCGAGGTCCATATTTTAAGGGAGGTGCTGCTGAAATTTTGCAGCTGCTCCGTGCACCACCTATGTGCGTCACTGAGGTGCGCCACTGTTGTGCGCCACCTTGGTGCTCCTCCCAAAAATGGCAGGTTTGCTTTCCTTTTTTGCTGACACCCTTTATTTTCCCTATATAAACTCGCATTCAGCGAGACGTACCGCTGCAGATTTTGTCTTTCTGCAAAACGACGTTGGATCCTTGCTTCTTGCTCTATTCTTGATCTTTTCCGAGCATCGGCTGCGCTATACTTCGCATCACAATGGTATGTGCTTCTGCATATATGTATTTTCTACTATTTTCCTGTTGGCCTCTTCGTGCTTTGCTGCAGATTTTGCATTTTGTAATATTATCCCGGCTCTATGACAAAATATTCTGAATATGCCTCTCGATTTTGCATTTACTTTTAGATTATATTCTGCTAGATTTCTTTGTTTGCCCCACATTTATGTTAAGTTCTGCCTTTTCCTGCCATATTTGGCCCAAATGCGTGTCCACAGGGTTATCCCACCATGGCAACACCAAAACATTGTTCAGATGCTCTGTATGTCTGGATTGACGCTTTGACGACAGCAGATCGCGAGCAACTGCGGTTTTGGGGCATATCCTCCACTTTATTGGACATAGCTAAAGTGGAGGTGAACTGGCACCTGCTATGTGCCGTGGCTCGATTCTAGAAACTGGCCTTTCATGTATTCCATTTTGGGCAGATGGAACTGACTTTGACTTTGGAGGAGGTCAGACGAATATGCGGCCTGTCCCCATTCCTGTGTTCCCCTGTCTTCCCCTGCCGGGATAACTATACCTCGGTTCTGAGTCAGCTGACTAGCTTGAGTAAAAGGGCTTGTGAGGAGAACCTTATCTGCAAAGACGGATCCACCACCATGCTGCGCTTAGATTATTTTGATAAAATCATCAATGCTCGTTCATCTTTAGGCAACTTGTGGCTCCGTGGCTTTGTGGTGCGCTTTCTGGGGGAACTTATCTTTAGCCATGGCTGGATGACAGTGGTTGTTGAGGTAGCGGAAATAGCTTTGGCGATGGCTACCTGCCAAATTGATCTTGCTCCCATTCTCATGGCAGAGACTTACAATGGTTTGGACCGGGCTTTGAGACGTTCCTGGCATTTCTATGGCTGCGGTGCTCTGGTACAAGGAAGTATGCCATTTATTCTAATGCTCTGCTGCCCTTTTTTTTAACTGAATGCTGTTTTGCTAGGTTTGGTTTGCTGCCCATATGGGGGTGGAGGTTCTGCGCCCTCAGCATTCTGTATTTGAGGCCTACAGCTGCACCTATCATTCAAGGACTCTTCCAGACGTTCCTCAACTTTGCGACAGATTGCGGAACCTCGCTGAGGATGCTATAGTGTGGTGTATTATATCCTCGGCCCCGAGGACTGTTACTGCCTTCTTTAACGCTACGGACATGTGGCTTGTGGTTCTTCCTGGGCTCACGGGAGGTGTGGAGTATCACCCTGTCTGAGTCCTTCGCCAGTTTGGCTTCTGCCAGGTTTCCATTGAGCAAAGTCCTTGTCCTGACCGATACAAGAGGTATATTGTCGGCTCTAATGTAACAACCTCAGAGTTGGCTTGTAAGACGCGTGCAGGCATTAAATCCTTCGATCTTGCCATTACTGAGGGCTCCGATTGTACAGTGGAATACAAAGCTGAAATAAGAGAGACATGGCCCATAAGCGAGATTTCGCCTAGTGGCACTTGCTTCACAGGGGCTAGCAGCTCAAAGAGGCCCAGAGTTGATTAGCAACGTCTGTATCAGTGATGGACCATAATAAAAATGTGCTTGCATTTATGTCATCTTGACTTGCTTGTATTTGTTCATGTATTTCCAAAACTGCTCTCAAGATTAATTTAATTGGCATGCCCTTGGTCATAGATTCTTCCAATTAAAGAAGCGACTAGCATGCCCCTAGTCAAACGCTGATTTGCCCATATTACGACTCAAAAGGCAGCTGGCATGCCCCTGGTCGGAATACGGCCAAACGCCTTGCAAAGTGATATGCAAATATGCTTGATCTAAGATATTAGATGTTATGCAAAAAGTGCAATGCAGAGACAAGATTAATGCATAGATATTGGTGCCCTTACTGCCGAGGAAGCCTATATTGCCTGCTGTAAGAAGTGAAACTGCCCTCGACTCATGTAGCACTAACCTTGACACTTAGGTTTATTTGTGGCTCTCCTTCAGATATTATGGACTTCATGCCAAATTCTTGGGGCCCTACACCTACTGTTTCAAGGATTCATATTTCTTTTTCTCCCTCGAAGGCATGCTGGCTTACCTATTCCTGCTTGGAGGTAATATACACCTAAGCTGAGGGGGTGGTTACTCTCCTCTGTGTTAAAGGGGTGCCTAGTCCCTTTGCAAATATGGGCTTGGTAGGTATATGCTTCGACTCCTCTCCAAGTTATGTGATAGGGATAGAGTCGTCTTGCATGCTTCTCTCACTGGAGCCAACTTCTATCTTCAACTTTTATCTTCTTATTTCTTTTGTGCTCCAAAGTCTATATATTTTCTTGCCTCACACTCATTCACAACCTATCATTTTTACTCCCTCTGGAGGTGAGGGTCTCTTGGGAATTTGTGCATTTCGTCCATTTCACTGAAATCTCTCCCTCACATCCTAAGTTTCAAAGGTAGTAACACGTGAGGAGGACTGGACACGTCTTACGCAGGCAGGCTTCTGATTTTCCTCATCGGGCAATGATGATGTTATGTAAAAAGAAAAGGTGCAGGAGATTATCCATGCTATGCTAGGATGCAATAACCTAAAATATTAGTTGGCGAAAAGAAGGAACATGAAGATGCATGGCTTACGGTGCAAGGCTTAAGATTGACTAGGAGTCACTGGTAGTACTTCTTTAGGTAGGAAGCATTGACAGGCTCTGACTGCTCTCCATGGTCCATACCTTCAAGAATGATTGCACCCCCGGACAGGGCCTCCCTAACCACAAAAAGTCCGCGCCAGTTAGGCCTAAATTTTTCCCGTGCATCGGGCAAATGAATGGCACACAAAACCAAGTCTCCTGGTTCAAAGCTTCTAGGATGGACTTTCTTTTGATAAGCTCGGGCCACTCTTTTCTGGTAGCATTGGGCATGATGCAGAGCTTGTAATCTGTGTTCATCAATTAAATCTAGCTGAACACAGCGATCTTGTATCCACTCAGCCTCTTCTAATTCTGCCTCCTTCAAGATTCTTAATGAAGGAATCTTGACTTCAAAGGGAAAGAACCGCCTCCATGCCATACACCAAAGAGTAAGGTGTTGCTCCTGTTGACGTCCGGACGGAGGTTCTGTAGGCCCATAACGCATAGGGCAGCTTTGCATGCCAATCTTTATGAGTCTTAGCCATCTTCTTCAAGATTTTCACCAGATTCTTATTAGCCGACTCTACTGCCCCATTCATCTGCAGTCGATAGGGGGAGGATTTGTGATGCCTGATCTTGCAATATTGGAGAAAATCCTCAACCTTTTTTGCTATGAAATTAGTTCCGTTATCTGAAATAATAGCATATGGATCCCCATATCTGGCGACAATATTATTCTTGATGAATTTCTCTGTAACAACTGCTGTGACTGTCTTGTATGATGCCGCCTCGACACATTTTGTGAAATAATCGATGGCTACCAGAATGTAATGATGCCCATTGGATGCAGCAGGATGAATGGCCCCGATAACATCAATTCCCCAAGTAGAAAATGGCCAGGGTGATGACATGCTATGCAATCGTTGTGGGGGAGTATGTATGAAATTGCCGAGTATTTGGCAGTTATGGCATCTTCTGACAAATTGGCAGCAGTCTGTTTCCATAGTGGACTAGAAATACCCCTGCAACATAATTTTCTTGGCTAGGAGAACCCCATTCATATGTGGACCACAGGTGCCTGCGTGAACTTTTAACATTAGCATATCCGCCTCCTTTTTGTCTACACACCTGAGAAGCATCTGGTTATAAGACCTTCTATATAGATGCCCGGCCCTGAGCACATATTTAGATGCTAATCGTGTCAAGGTATTCTTATCTGATGCAGAAATGCCAGGAGGGAAACTGCCAGACTCCAGAAACTTTTAATATCACTATACCAGGGCAGTTCAGCAGATGATGGCGCCTCTTGAATATGCATGCAATGTGCTGCATGTTCGATGCATGTGACCGAAATGTCCATGGCTTGTGCTTCTGATAGCGATATCCATGATGCCAGAGTTGCCAAAGCGTCTGCATACGCATTCTTGGCTCGTTTCATGAAGGAAAATTTGACATCTTCAAATTCTTTAGTCAACTTCAGCAAATGTTCATGATATAGTATGAGCTTTTGGTCTTTTGTCTTCCAGTCACCCTTGACTTGCGAAATAACCAGCATTGCGTCCCCAAATACGTGGAGTTCTCAGGCACCTTGGTCTTTTGCCACCTGTAAGCCTAAAATACAAGCCTCATATTCAGCTTCATTATTGGTGCATTCAAATGTCAGCTTCCTTGCAAAGGGAATTAGCTGTCCTTGTGGCATTGCTAGAACTACACCGATGCCTCTTCCTCATTTATTGACTGCACCATCGAAGTACAGACACCATTGATGCTCATTTTGAGGTCCTTCTAGTTCCTCCTCCTCACCCATTGCAAACAATATATCTTCATCTGGGAACTGAGTTTGCAACGGCTGATATTCTGATAAGGGTAGGTCAGCCAAGTGGTCTGCCATTGCTTGTCCCTTCATGGATTTTTGTGTGACAAATGTGATATCATATTGGGACAACATCACCTGCCATTTGACACATCTGCCCACCAAAGCTGGCTTCTGGAATAGATATTTGATAGGGTCATGCCAACATAATAACAATACTGGAGATGCCATCATATAATGTCGAAGGTGCTTTGTGGCCCACACCAAGGATAAGCAGACCTTTTCTATTGGACTGTATTTAACCTCGCAATCATTGAACTTCTTGCTGAGGTAGTAGATAGCCTTCTCTTTGTGCTTAGATTCATCGTGCTGACCTAGAACTACGCCCATGGAATGTTGTATTGTGGAGAGATATAGTAGCAGAGGGCGCCTTGGCACAGGGGGAACTAAAACTGGGGGCTTCACCAAAAGCTACTTGATTTTATCAAAGGCCGCTTGACATTATCATTCCAGCAAATCTGGGTGTTCTTCCTTAGTAACTTGAATATGGGTTCACATATAGGCGTAAGCTGTGCAATGAATCTGCTGATATATTGTAGTCGGCCTAATAAACCACGAATCTCTTTTTTGGTGGTCGGAGGAGGCATGTCGACAATAGCCCTGGCTTTGTGGGGGTCCACTTCAATTCCCCTCTGACTGATGATGTAACCCAGTAGCTTTCCAGAGGATACCCCAAATACACATTTGTTGGGGTTCAAGCGGAGTTTATACTTTTGCAGGCACTCAAACAACCTTCTCAAGCAAGAGAGATGGTCCTCAGGCTCCTTAGACTTGGCAATCATGTCATCCACGTATACTTCAACCTCTTGATGCATAAGATCGTGGAATAAAGCTGTCATGGCTCTTTGGTATGTTGCACCTGCATTCTTTAACCCGAATCACTCTGTAACAGAAGACTCCCTATGGAGTGATGAAAGATGTCTTCTCCATATCTTCTTCAGCCATTCTGATCTGGTTGTATCCGGAAAACCCATCCATAAATGACATCTTATGCCCTGCAGTGTTGTTTACCAAAATGTCAATGTGAGGGAGCGGGAAATCATCTTTGGGACTTGCTTTGTTAAGATCTCGATAATCGATGCACATGCGAACCCGCCCATCCTTTTTTGGCACTGGCACCACGTTGGCGAGCCATTTAGGATATAACACGACTTTGAGGAAATTGACTTTGTGTTGTTTCATAATTTCTTCTTTAAGCTTTAAGAGCCACTGAAGGCGCCATCTACGAAGCTTCTGTTTGACTGGCTTTGAATTTGATATTAGTGGTAATGTATGAACTACCACTTCAATGTATAGTCCCACCATGTCATCATAGCTCCATGCAAAGACATCTACATATTCTTTTAGAAAAGTTATAAACTTCGCCTTTGCTTGTGGTGGTAAATTGGCACTGATGCGTGTTTCTTTGATTTCTTCCGCCGTGCCGATATTGATTAGCTCTGTTTCCTCCTCTACGTGAAGGTTTGGACCTTCAGGGTCATTATCATAGAAGGGGGTCTGTGATGGCTCATCCTCATTATCTGCTCCATGGACCTCATCCTCTTCTTCATAGGCAATTAGCTCTGACAGGATTTCTTTTTCAAATGCTGGATCTGTAATGTCAACTAAGAAGACCTCTTCTGATTCCGCACCCTGATGGCGTTTAATGATTGTCACAGTGACCTTCGTGTTCTTGTATCGGCATTGTACTACTTCTTTTGTTTCCCTGTCTGGATGATTCGAGGAGCTAGGAGTCCCTGCCTCTGATGTTGATGCCTCCTTCTTTTTGATTTTTTGATTTTTTTTGGTATTTTCTTTCTTTCTACTAGCTGTACAAGATTTTGCTTGCTGGCAGTTGCTTTGTTGTAGGTTGGTGAGACCGCCGCTTCCTGTCGTGCTTGATTCAAGGTTTTGATCCTCACCCTCCAGGTGAGGCTTATACTGCCAATACCAGCTAGACCTGCCTCCCGGCTGACAGGAGATTAACTCCAATGGTCTAGCATCCCTTCTGTCTGTCTCGTGTAGGACTATAACTGAAAGTTGGTCCTGGGGTGGTATTGGTGCTTCTGCTAGTGCTGATGTGGCAACTACTTTGCCCTTCCTCATGCGATCATGCTCTGCTAGGTCTTCTGCAAGCACATCCAGCTGCTACTGGAATAAGAGGTCTAGATCCCCGATGTCATCATCTGAGTCTGTTCCTTGGACCACTATCTGGACTGCAGACTGCTCTGTCTATCCACTGTTCTGCATGATCTCCTGCTCTGTATCCTGCTGCTCTAGCCGGCCGTTGTCCTGATATGATTCCTCTAGACAAACCCAAGTTGATGGTGCTGACACTGCATATGAACTGTGGTTCGGATCCATAATGCTTGTGCTAATAAAGTTGGATAAATTTCATGGAATAATCATCTTGGAAGACTTACCATGGCATTGCGATCTCTTCCTCTGACATCACCGCTCATAACCTAAACCATCTCGCTCAATCCATTCTTCGGCCTCGATCGGCTCGATGATTCCTTGGCCATAAAGCCCTAGAGGCAATCCTTTCTCGTATCTCCATTTGCGACACAAGTTGTCGACCATCAAACATGGGTTGCCAGAAGTGGCCAAATGGCCGGCAAGCTCTAAAGGTGGAATGAAATTAACCGGCTCAAACCAGTTAACCCGATAGAGGACATTGGAAGGTTTAGGCTCGAAGTGAATGGTCTGGGGGGCTAGAGCAGAGACAGATTCAACCTTCTCCATATCCTCTGCCAGGACAACAACATTGTCATCCCAGCAGAACTTAATCATACGATGGAGGGTTGAAGGAATGATTTGATGCTTGTGAAGCCAAGGGCGTCCAAGTAATAGATTGAAAGAGGGTTCGATATCTACGACGTAGAATTCTACGTCGAAGCGAGTAGGGCCTATAGTCAGGGGAATGATCAGGACTCCAAGCGCATCATGATGCGTATTATCGAAAGCTGTCATCCCTTTCACAGCTGGTGTAATGTCCTCGGACTTGAATCCGATTGCACTTGCTGTGCGCAAGGGGCAGACATTTAGGCCTGCTCCATTGTCCACCAATGTGAGGGGGATGCGAAAGCTTCGATATTGCGCAGTGATGAACAAGGGAGAATTATGATTGGTGTTGGAAGGAGGTAATTCTAGGCTAGAGAAGGAAATAACCTGAGGCGTCGCTATCATCCCTACCATGTTTTCTAGGGTAGCAGGCTCTATAGTCTGAGATACACGGGCGGCCTGAAAAACTTTAAGGAAAGCTTCTCTATGCTCAGTCGATGTATGGATTAGGTCCCAAATGGAAATATTGGCTTTAACCTTCTTAAGCTGGGCGGTGATGCCAGCTGAAGGTTGGCTGCTAGTGGTAGGATTGGGTGGTGCTACTCTAGGCATAGGTGGTTGAGGAGAATGTGCTTGGAGTTGGGCAGGGGCTACTACTACAGGTGCTAGTGACCTAGATGGCTGGGCTTGTAACTGGTTAGGGGTTAAGATTGAGGGGTTAGGCCTAGCTGTTGGGGGTTTATATACTCTGCTTGATCGTGTCACTTCTGCATACATTCCTATGGCATAATTGTAAGGAACATGATACGTGTCGTGGGTCAGAGTAACAATAACCGGGGGGCGGGCTGCTAACTGTACAGGTGCGGTTGAAGGATATAGGTGAGTAGGAGTGTAAACCTGAGGATGCTGGGAGTATTGGTGAGGGTACTAGTGGGCTTGAGGGTGTGTTGGCTGGCTTGGCCTAGATTGGGGCCAGGCTGATAAATAGATTGGAGCTGGTGGATAGGGATATACTACAAGTAGCGCCTCAGCGTACTCCGACTCGGCAACAAGGCAGATCATAAAAATAAATTCCTCGGAATTATCAAGGAAAGAACGATGGTGGGGAAAGGGGAACGACTCATCATGAATCAAGTCGGTTGGGCGGATAGGGGAAGAGACAGACTCAGAAGGAGAAGAAGAGAAAGAAGTAGAAGAAACAAAATTGACTCCCGAGGAACCTGGCGCAACCGGAGATGAATACTGTGGCAAGGGTTGACTGACTATGTTGGGGTGTGCTGCCTGTGCTGGGGCAGCCACTGGTGTGTGTGCTGGGCTGGCTGCTTGGGTATTAATCACTATGACGCTCTAGTCAATCAAATCCTGGACAGCGTCCCTGAGTGTCAAACAATTATCCGTTGAGTGGCCGGCCACCCGATGAAAATTGCAGAACACATTGGCGTTGTACCAGGCTGGCAGCGGATTAAGCGGAGGGCGCACCTCAGGCAACCTCAGCAGGGATGCGACTTTAGGAAATATCATGCTCAAAGGCTCCACTAAAGGGATATAGTGGTGCCTGTCACGGCATTGTCACTTCGACTGTGGATGTGCCAACGTGGGCGCGTCCTAGCAAGTGGGGTAGGGTACACTGGTGTGGTAGTGGGGGTAATGTGTGATGCATGCTGTGCTCTAGGTGTAGGCGTGGGTGCATAAAGGGGTATAGTGGAAGAGACAGACTCAGAAGGAGAAGAAGAGAAAGAAGTAGAAGAAACAAAATTGACTCCCGAGGAACCTGGCGCAACCGGAGATGAATACTGTGGCAAGGGTTGACTGACTATGCTGGGGTGTGCTGCCTGTGCTGGGGTGGCCACTGGTGTGTGTGCTGGGCCGGCTGCTTGGGTATTAATCACTATGACGCTCTAGTCAATCAAATCCTGGACAGCGTCCCTGAGTGTCAAACAATTATCCGTCGAGTGGCCGGCCACCCGATGAAAATTGCAGAACGCATTGGCGTTGTACCAGGCTGGCAGCGGATTAAGCGGAGGGCGCACCTCAGGCAGCCTCAGTAGGGATGCGACTTTAGGAAATATCATGCTCAAAGGCTCCACTAAAGGGGTATAGTGGCGCCTGTCACGGCGTTGTCACTTCGACTGTGGATGTGCCAACGGTGGGCGCGTCATGGCCAGTGGGGTAGGGTACACTGGTGTGGCAGTGGGGGTAATGTGTGATGCATGCTGTGCTCTAGGTGTAGGGGTGGGTGCATAAACTACTTGGCGTTGCGGGGGCGAGGCGGACATTAGCCGAAGCAGCAGGGGATCTAATATAGGAAACTGTATTTTTGGAGGGATCCTGCCTCCTAGGTGGATTAGTGCTGGGATTGTTGTTGTTATTGCTGCTGCTAGGGCCACTATGTGAGGCAGTGGCCTGCTTGGCAAATACTGAGAGCGCTGGAAAACTGCCACCACGCAGTGAACTCTCAACACAGGCGCCCGCTCGAAGCAGTGCAGAAAATGTGGTGACTGGTTGGATGCTAAGCAGAGCCCTGACCGTTGGCTGTGCTCCTCGGATTATAATCTCGATAGACTCCTCGTCAGAGGGTCTATCTTTGACTTGTGAAGCCAAAGAGCGCTAATGTCCAAGATACTCTTCAAATGTCTCTTGGGGTCTCTGCTTGAGAGCGACTAAGTCCTCCCGCTTGGGAACTAAGTCGAGGTTGAAGGAATACTGTTCCAGGAACGCCTGTGTAAGGTCGTCCTAAGTCCTGATGGTGGCCATGTTGAGGGAAGTGAACTACTTCAACGCGGGTCCCGTGAGACTCTTTTGGAACAGGCGGATTAACAACCTTTCGTCAGTTTAGAGCTGGACGAGGTCTCCGCAATAGGCTTTGAGGTGGGCAATTGGGCAGTCCCTACCATTGTATTTTTCAAATTTTGGAATATGAAAATTCGGGGGGAGTGTCGCCTTTGGGAAATAACAGAGGTCCCGGAATTGGTAGGACTGGCGGTCCCCACCTTGCACTTGTCAAAGAGTGCGCTCTAGATCATTTACTCTCGCAAGGAGAGCATCTGGAACTACTGCAGCTGTGGATTGGGTAGCAGAGGCGGGTGCCGTGTACACTGTATGGGTCGCCTTTAAGGGCTCCACCGGATCCACCATTCCGCTGTCTGGTGCTACGACAGGATGGCCAGTGTACCCGTGCATGGGTGCATTGTGCTGTGGGACAAAAGATGAACCTTGTGTGTGGTAAAAGGGTGAGGATAATGCATGGGGTGGTGTAACAAGTGGTGCAGAGTGTGGGAGCAAGAGTTGTTGGACCAGGATGGTCTCCGGTACAATGCTCACGGATGGTTGTGCACCCACTAGCCTAGGAGGCTGGCCACCAGATAGGGATGCATGTTGTGGTGGGTGTTGTGCAGGTGTAACAAACGGTAGTGTCAACACCCCTATTGCCGGAGAGACAAGGGATGGCGACGGCTGTGGAGGGAGTGTAGTGGGTGCAAACTGTGGTCCTAAGGCCGGTTGCGTAGGCAACTCGGGAGTCGGGAAGGACAGAGTTGAAAAGGGTTGGAGTGCCAGTGCCAATCCCTGCAACTACTGGGCAAGGGCCGACATTTGTTGTAGTTGTGCTGTCATGGGATCATCGCTGGTAGCTCCAAAGGATGGAGGCAAGACAGGGGAGGAAAGAAGAGGCTGAGATCCCAGTTGTCCGAAATGGGGGGTGGCTACTACAGAGACAGCCGCAGTCGGAGGAGGGCTAGTAAACACATAGTCCTGAGGAGAAACAGACTCAACTGCTGTGGCCCCAATAGTAGGAGAAGATCAGGCAGGTGGTCCCAAAGGCAGGGTTGCCACAGGGACACGGAATTGAGGTGGTGGAGGTCCTCCAGAAGCTAAGGCAAAGGTGGAGGCAGCAGTGATGACTAAAACAGACACAAAGGAAGAGTATCCCGAGACAGGGACCTCCTCCTGGACAGTAGGGGAAAGGGACTCACTGTCATGTTGGGCCATCGTGGATCGCGAGCGAGTATGGATTGGACTGCGACTGGAAAGGATAGGACGGATCCTAGGACGAGCTATCGTCGGAAGTGACGAATAACTCGGGAGATGTGATCGAGAATAAGGTCGCAAATAAAGTTTACGAAAGGAAAGATCCGGAGCTCAAACTAAGGAAACTCACATACCAGAAATCCTATGCACATAAACAAACAAGTTAGAAAAGATATGATATTTATGGTGGTATGAGATGCAAATGAATGCCTCTAGTATGCACTCTCCTACAACCTAGGGGCGTCCTATTAAGCTGTCTACTCCGAGTTCACACAAGGGTGAATGGGTCTCCGACTCAAGTTTAGAAAAAGTAAGGTCCCCATTCTAAATCCTGGCCATAGCCTAGGTAGAGAACGGGTGGTGCTTTCGGGGCCTCTTCCTCTGCCAAAGCAGTAGGTTGTACCCTCTACTACACCGACACGACCCCGGACAATGGGGGACAAACCCGATATTCCATCCCACGCCAAAACCATAGGATGAGCCACCGAGAAATGTCCTTCGCAGACTATATAGGCGAACTAAGGAGAGGAGAAGATGCATGCCCTATATGATGTATGCAAAGTATGCTTTGAGTCTTTTACTTGCAAGCTTATTAAACCGTGAGGGAAAATTTGCAATTTGTCACTAGTTTGCCTGATTTATTGGTTTTGGTTGTTACGTTTTTTTTATTAACCAAAAGGGGAGAGAAAACATGTCTCTAATCTCTTAGGCATGGCATATACAAGCAGGAAAATAACATGCAATTTAGCCATGAATTATCAAACAAAAGCATGTGCAAATAGTGATGACATTGCAAAAGTGTGTAAAAAGAAAATATTCGTTATAAAAAAAAAAGGCATGCATGCAAGAAAGAGATCACTTAAAAAAGGGACCACCAATGCAAGGCATGGATAAAAGGCATGCGAGGAGAAAAGCCAAAGTAAAGGAGAAACCAAAACAAAGTCGGGATCTGGTTAACCCCAGTGGAGTCGCCAGTTCCTGTAACCATGCCGGCGACAGCCTCATGATTTGGCGCGAAAGGCCAAATACGCGAGGGATCGGCAAAGTCACGACAAAAATAAAATAAAAATACAGGAGTCGCCACCTAGTCTATTTAAATGGAAGACAAGGAAAATCATAAAAGAATCATTCGAATCATGCATATAAAAAACCAATGGAAAAGGACTTGGTAAACCAGAAATAGGTAAGGATCCCTCTTACGCACGAGGAAGGTATTAGGTACCCTCGTGCACTCGATAAATCGATCTTTTATAGGTTTCTCATTTGCTTATGAAATGTCGACCTTTCAGCCTTTACTGTACGCCCAAGGGCGACATGCCATGCCATGCTAAGTGAGTAATGTCTTATACTAAAATAAGGGTACATGGAGTGCAGGGTGTGTCCTAATGCTCAGAAATATCGCTCACATATCGGGTCAGGTGTCGATGTAAAGATATTGCATAACTAAGATCAAGGATCTAAGCATTCTGAGTGATTTTTCATCCTTGCTTTGCTCCATGCCATGTATGATCTAACATGCATAGAAATGGCTAAAAACAGAAAAGGGTCTTCCTGGGTATATCAAGGAAGAAAGCCATAGAAAACTGAAAGCAGATCGAAGCTGGAAATCATGCTAAAAAATCATGCAAAAACTTATTGTGTGCTACTGAAAACAGGCTGATGCGCCTGTTAGGTGCGCCAGACTGGTGCTCCAGTCTGGTGCGCCACCTATTTGCTTCTGTGTGGGCAGAAAGATGTTGGGAAGAAACAGGAATCCACGCAGTACAAAATCATATATAAATGCGCTCAGAACATTATGCAATGTAAAGCTCTTGAAAAAATGGAAAATATCCTTCAAAAATGAAAGACATGCAAGTATGAGAAGCTCATGGATCTTGTGCTCAAGGGTTGCAAGCCTCACACAAGATCACACTCTACTCATGCCAAATGAAAACAACCAAGTTCGGCCATGTCACATGGATCATGGACTGATGCATAAGAATCTTCATATAGGAGGAAAGGGCAATCAGCCTACCAGTTTCCAGTCACAGGCTAAGTATGCAAAGTGCAAAAGTCTTGAAAACAATGCCATCTTGGGTTGAAAACATGCATGCAAGGACATGTAATATCGGCAAATCAACACCAAGAAAATCAGAGTCAAAATCATTCGAGAAACCATGCAGATGGGGATGCAGACAAGGTGATTTGCTCTCTGACCAGTCTGGTGCACCAGAATGGTGCGCTAGAGTGGTGCTCTGGTTTGGTGAGTCGCTTTGGTGCACCAGCTAGGTGCTCCAGAATGGTGCTCCCCAGAAAATCTGGATCAGACTGCAATCTAATCTAGAATTCTGGTCTAGATTCAGAGAGGCGATTTCTTTTAACCCAGATTTGTTTATACAGATGGCGAGGGATTAAAGAAAACATGATGAATTGCTAACAAGTGAATGTCTTTTATCATTAGTTTTTAATCATGGCAAATCATGGGTTCAAGGCTAAAGATACTTGCATGAGATTTTAAAGCATAAGAAATGAGTGCATGTGCTTGGCCATTATATGCATATGATGGATACATGAAGGATATATCTACTGCACAATTCCTGATATATACATGCATGAATCATGGTTCCTTGTGTAAAAAAATAGAAAAGGAAAACTTCTCATAGGAAACAAGGTGCAGATTTTTATCTTAAAGGTTTACATGCAGAGTATCCCACATAGGAAACAAACAATCTTATCATAGGACTCTCATGTAAATAGCAAGAAATCAAATTATATATGAAGTCTAAGGCATGCTTTATCCAATGCAAGAACTAGGATTTAAAAATGAAAACATGAAGAGAGGAACCTACCTTGTCCAAGGTGTTTCTTCTTAGAGAATCCAAGATAATATGCTCCTTGTTGCTTTGGAAGGGTTGAAGATGCTTTGAAATGCAAGGGAATACTTCAGAAAACGAGAATAAGTTGTTGGAAAGAGTATATGGCTTGCTCAAGATGCTCTCTTAAATCAAGATTGCTGAATCAAGGTTTTCTAACCTCTCCCAATGGTTGCCTATAGGGGTCCTTATATAGGATTTCTCAAGGGTAACTCCTAAAGAATACAAGCAACCTCGTAAACGAAAAGCCTGGGAAGATTTCATGGCATATTCGTTGGCAAAGGTTACAAACATGGGAGGTGGAAAGCCAACAGCCAGCAACCTGAAAAGGGGTTGTGCGCCAGCTTGGTGCGCTAGGTAGGTATGCCAGCCTGGTGCTCCAACTAGGTGTGCCACTGTAGTGCTCCTGCTTGGTGAGCTAGCTAAATGCTCTACATTGGTGCTCTACCTTGATGCTTCACCTTGGTGCTCTCCCCTACCTGTCTGGATTTCTAATTGGGCTGCAGGCCTGTCATAGGTTTGGGATTGGTTTAGCTAATGGGATTCAAAAAGTGGTTGGGTTAGCCACATCGAAAGCAACATCTGGAAAGTTTATCTATGAGTCACCTCAAAATCGAGGTGTCTACAATTTTAGAAATGGGATTGAATTGGTTCTTGTGTTCACTTGATGGAGAAGAGATATTTTCTTCACCTCTCACTTTGTTTTTAATATTTTCTAATATTTTGAATTTTTAATTCAATCCTTTTACGATTGTAATTATTTAGTATTATCTTTGATTACTATATTATCAACTCTTACGATATTATTAGAAATTAATAAAATGATAATCTTGAATTCACTTCAGTCCATGAAATGATATAAGTTTGGATTTAATAATAAAGAAATAAGTCTAGTACGTTATTACATGTGACTTACCTACTAATTCTAATCATTAATTTAGATTTTCCAGGAAACATATTATTCCATAGATATCATGATCACAAACTTAATTTGTCTACGACATTGGTTGGGATATCCAAACATTAGAATAGTAAATAATACTTATGTTAGTTTTGTCTCAAATAATCCATGTAATAAATATGACACCTAGCTAAACAATAGATAGCCGTGTATTAGACATGAATTATTGATTAATTAAAGTGAAAATAATTAATTACATAATCAAGATATTCTTCTCACGATCAAAGGACTTAGTAATCAATTATTGACTTAGTGGCAATGATTAGTGAAGATCAACTTATAGAGATCCAATTTCATGAACTCATCAAATGATGTACATCCGAATATTTTCACCTAAGAATCAACATTCCAAGTATACGAGACATTCAACGTGTCATCAATCATGCTTGAGTCCTATCACATACAAAGGCAGTCATTTGTATCACACAAAGAATTTTTAAAGTTGAGGCTCCTTATTTAGATCAATCGAGGTTCATTGCCATGATTCTGTAATCATACATTAATCCGATCTTCTGCCCTGCTTTATTTGGCTAATTACTCAACAAAGTAAGCATAAAGGAAATTTGTGGAAATAAATAAACTTATTAATTGATTTAAATAATCAAATTATCCCAATTATAATGGCTTCTGAGGCATAATACCAACAATACGTACGTACACGGTTAGTTGGTTAATGATTGATGTTGGGCTTAATGTATGTCAACATCTTAATACATCTCCCTTCTTCCAAAAGAATCAGTGATTGACTCTAAATTATTTCTTACTGAGTTAAAAAATAACGATTGATTACTTAATATTGGTTGATTGAATTCCAAATTCAGAACGTTGTCTTCCTCATACAAGATCATGGCAAAACAAAAAATATGGCACGGTATGGAACCCGGAGAGCAACACTAAAATAAACAACCCTATGTATCAAATCAACTCGACTATCATGTACGGTAATTCCTACAAGAACATACCCCAATACCGAATAACGAGCAGCTTTGTGAGCCCATATATGTTTTCTGAAAGAACCAGCGTTCAGTTGGTCTTTTTTGTTTTGGGCACGTTGTTGGTCACAACTCTTGCATGAGGAAAGAAAGAACTACTCTTTACGTAAAGAAAGAAACGCTCCAGCAAACTCGTCTCTGCGATCTTCTTCCCCCCACGCCGGCTTGGCGGTTGCACCACACGGTGGTGCACGCTCCACGGCCTTCTTCCTCCCAAGTTCGGTTGACGAACTACGGCACTGCAATTGGATTCTTGGCAGAATGAGGATCGTGGAACCCCCGCCGGCGACTCCACAGTCGGCGAGAGTCCGCCCCTCGTCCGTGAGTTCTCCCCGCGGGTTGACGATGAGGCATGTCAAACGTGGATCGGGATCGATACCAAACCGGTCGTGGAGTTTTGATCTCAGGTCGGAGACGGTGTCCGACGGATCGACCTCCAAAGTGAGAAGGTTGCATGTCAGGGCGTTCAGGACGATCTTCATCTTCTCGCTTGGCTTTGCTTTCCACCTACGATAAAAGAATTAGGGTTTGGCGAAGTCCGTCTGTGACGGCAAGGAATATCGAATGCAGTTGACGGCGATTTATTTATAAGCATGTTGATGAATGACCTATTCATATTATGATGATCATGTTTATCAAAATATATATTATAATGCCAAGATGGCTAATTAGATCTCCTTTGTTATTAATTATCTCAACGAACCAGAAATTAAGCCTCAGGTCATATGATTTTCGATTTAATTCAAATTCGTCACTTGGAATCTTGTCCTTCAAATTTAAAAGCTCATCCAATACGTTCAAAAGAGCGCCCATTTGAGCCATCTTAGTGTATATTTGATAGAACTTTAGTTTTTGAACTTAAGTGTAGAAGCTAATTTCTGATAAGAAACTGTCAGAACTTAGTTCTTGGAAATGGGTAGGAATTACTATTCCAAAAGCTACATGTTTCTAATAAGTTGCTAGTATTTGGTAGAACTGCTGGACCATTATAACTTTTAAAGAAAAACTTTATACTCAAAAGTCATCAAAAAACTCTATCAAACAGATCTTAAGTAACTATGTAATCACCATCTAGAAATTTTTTGTAATTTTTATTCATGAACGAAGATATTTTTAATTTAAAATTAAATTATGAATTTAAAATAGCATGTTATTAACATGATTTAAATTTAATATTAGAAAACTAGAATAAACTCATTTGAACTGAAAATAATAGATTAATATATAATGATTTTGCAATAGCCTTTTAGGATACTTTTTTAACCCAAAGCTATCATATAAATTTAAAATTGTATTTGAATGAAAAATTTTGAATAGAAATGATTTAAACTAAAAAAAAAGCTATATCTTTTATACATTCTACTAAACAACTTGAGATATGGGATCCATGTTCAAACTATATTCAAAAGTTTAAACAATGAATAAAATAAGGGTATGTACGTACCCACAAGTAGTGGTAGATCTAGGTTTTTTCTAAGGTAGGGCACGATTATATAGATAATAAATTTTCTAAAATAAATATAATAAAACAATAAAATTTAGATATTATTAATATAACTACACATAAATAAATAAATAGAAAAATAAATAAGTATAAAATAATTTAAATAAAGTACATTACACATATCACTAGATATGCATAAATACATACCTTATTGTCATTTGTCGTTTCACGAAGAGGAATCAATTCAAGTGCTACAAATGATGGTCTTATTTTCCCAATTAGCCCATGACTCTAAGAAAAACAATCCAAATGTCACAACACTACAACAACATAATTGCTTGAAAAAAATATAAAATGCATCATGTGAAAATATAAAAAGACATGAAAATGTGAAATTGTATAAGTAATTAAAGCCACAACCATAAAACTATATCAAAATATTTGTTCACCTTGTGGTGATATCGGTGGTAGATTTACCAACTTGGTGGTGCCAGGACTAGTGGCAAGCTCTGACGAATGTGGGAAGACCAAGCAGTAGGCAGCAGCAAGCATCGGTATAGACATGCAGTTATAGTGATATCGATGGTGGGCTAGGCAATGGACGATGGTGCCAGTCAGTCATTGGTGGCCTTGGTGAAATGGTGGTGGTGGTGGCAGACTGAGCAGTGGTGTCGAAGGTGGACTTGGTTGTGCTAAGAGTAACAGTAAACTCTGACGAACATGAGAAGACCGAGCAGGCAAGCAGCATCAAGGTCTATTGGGTGAGGCACTTTATGTATATACTTGAGTAGATTACATTTTACCTTATTATTTTTCAAAAAATAAGTTGAGAAAAGTACCTCACCCAGCCACCCCTTGAATCCGCTAGTGCCCACATGGGTATCAAATATTTTTGTGGATACCAAACTTCAAATCTTGATCATTCAAACATATGGATGGCGAGATACGTAACTACAAATAAAAAAATTATAACTATTAGTAGGTAGTTACAACTTTGTAAGACAACATCATGGATACCACAAATTTTTTCATAAAATAATTACATTAGTTGTTAAATGGATTAAAAATATTAGATTCTATATATGTTTTTTTTTCTATGACTATTGATCGTAACAAGTCCTCATCAAGAAAATCATTATATTTTTTCATGATGGAAGAAGATGGGTTTTTAATCAAAAAATGTAAAATATAATTTAAAATAGTTTATTGGTGAAAATTTTGAAAAAAAAACCATTAAACTAAATTATGGAACATTTTTTTAATTTACAATATGCTTATGTGGTAACCTTTTGGTATATTTATTATATATATTTTTGTTAATTTGATGCTATAATTTAAATTTAAAATATTAGTGCAAAAAAAAATCTAAATTTGTACTAAAAATTAATCTATAATGTGTTTACGTGAAATTATGTGGTAGTTTATGATTATTTAAATGTTAAACATGTGATATCTTGTAGTTAAACAAGTACTTATATATGCTTTTGTTATAATAATATAGATATAAAGAACATGATTATGTGGTAGCCTGTGATTATTCAAAGGTCACACATATGACATCTCATGGTTAAAACTGTGGTTACATTTGTTTATATTATATTAGTTTAGATATAGATATAGCACATCTATTTGCATACAAAAAAGATTATAGCAAAGGGAGAGAAGAATTGGGTGTTTTAACTTCTCAAACTCCTATTTATAGAAATTTAAAGTCCATGTTATCTATAATATTTAAATTTTTAAATAACATAAATTAATTAATTGAAATTTCAATTATGAATCCATTAAGATCTCTCGTACTAATTCAATTTATCTATAGTCAAACAATGTATAAAATTCCTAATTTTCCTAAATTGTTTGATTTCAGAATTTATGAATTAGAGTATACTTTTCCACTTTGTGTTATTGAGAATACTAAACATTTAACTTATTTCGATATCAAAAGTATATAATGAATTATAAGGTATTAATGTAATCAAACTCACCGCAACTAATATTTTGATTGCAATTTTTCTATCACTCGCCAATGGTTATTTCATAAAAGAGGGATAATCCAGGGAATTCTCTCCTTAGATTCATCAATCTAAGTCCTAATTTTTTTTACCATCAAGTGATCTCAAACTAGTGATCATCACAACTCATTTTAATCTGATGGCCTTAACTTTAGTGCATTTAACGTCATCAATCTCACTTCAACCGATAATTTGATGACAACCTTTCTATTGTTTTTTAGTGGGTGTTCAATAACAGATGGATGATCCGGGGAATTCTTTGCTTAAATTCATCAATCTAAAGTCTTATTTTTCTGCGGCTAGATGTGTAATACAATGGTCCAGATTAGTCATATTTTGACCATCTTATTCGGTGGTTTTGGTGATACCAGCGATCACCATAACTCCTTTGAATCTGACGGGGTTTAAATTGATAATTTAAGCCGAACACTCATCACACCAATGAGTTGCAAAGTGATATACTAATGTATATTTATATTTTACACTGATCTAGTGTCGTGAAGAATCCTTTCCTTTTTTCTAAAAGATATCTCATTGGTGTTTGTGGTCCAGGACTTACAAATTCTTGGGTAAAAGCACTCCAGCAAGGCCACTTAATAGATTATGTTCTTGATAATTTTAAATTTTAAATGTCACACAATTCTTTTGTTCAGTTTGTGTAAATTTAGTTTTCCTACTTCATCTACGTTTACATTCCAATCCTAATTCTATTCTTGTATTTTTATTTTATTTTTAAACTCTTTTGATGCATAGCAGGTTGCCAGTGACACGCTAATGTCACATTTTATGATGAGTAATTTTTATATAAATCTATCTATTTTAACTTATTACAAAACAACCCTTCTCTTTTAAAGAATATTTTAAACACTCTTGTATTCAACGTTTATTTGAAATATTCCCCTTGACTTCACCACTTCCATTAGTTTGGTGTTAACATCAGTATTTTATGATAATTATACCCTTATGGGCACCTTTTAAATCACCCCTTATATTACGAAGAAAACCATTCTGATGAAGCAGTCATGGTTCATTGCAGTAATTGTTATAAAATGGGTGAGTTAGTCTTTTCAAATCCTTTTAGTTTCTACTAGGTTAGATTTTAAAATGGATTGTTGACTTACGGTCAACTAACGTTAGGAGAGAATTTCAAATAAACATAAAATAGAGGAGTGTTTCAAACATTTCTTAAAAGGGAAGAGTTGATTTGTAATAAAGTAAAAATAGAAATATTTATATTAAAAAAAACTCTTTTATAATCTACCCATGAAGAATCTTTTTTTGTTTTTAAGACCTCTCAATAGTCAATATCTATATAAAATGAGTCAATTTAGGGGAGTTTTGAAACCATTAAAAAAATGGGAAAAGTTTTATATATAAACAATCTTGTACCAAATCCTATGTATTTCATCTCAACCATTATATAATACTATGTAAAGAAAAAATGATATCATGGGCTTCATCAATCATGTACACTTGTTCCTTAGTGCCTGATTTAGTGTATAATTTTATGTACATGAACCCGACTACTAATAAGCTAATAAATTAATTTGAGTGCAAGTTACAAGAGTAAGAATAGGTCCAATGAGGAACTTGTGATGATGTTTGGTGTCTAGCTTGCTAAGATAATAACTTTGACAAATATCTATTAGAAAGTGATGCATGGATGTTACCTTATTGGTTATCAAACAATTGCATAGATTCTCTATATCCCTTGTAAATTTTTACTCTTTTCACTCTTGTTAAAGGGATCTTAGGAATTGTTAATTTCAAAGATCAATTACATAAGTCATGAGGTTAATAATGGATCTTTGTTATCTTTCTAGCTAGTAGGGATTTATATTCATTGGTTTAAACTTCTAAACCTAACAAAGATGAACTAAGTTTTACAATTGATTTAGTGTTTCTATAAACAAATGTTCAGATTGGTTCAAAAATTTCACAAGTCAATAAAAGATGATTTGGTATTGAACCAAACCGAACTAACATATTCATGCATGTATACATACATAGGGGTGCACATGGTTCAATTTAGTTCAATTTTGGAGAAAATCATAAATTAAATCTTGTTAATCAATTTGAATGAAATTGAAACTAAATTGAATCGTTTAATTATTGAAACTTAACCAAACTGAACTGTTAAATTCTCTATTTGATTTGGTTTAGTTCATGGTTTGCCGTTTATTAAAATATTGATCATAACTAGCTAAAATACAACACATGATTAAAATATTTCATTTTTCTTATCTTAGAAAATAATTTGAAAGTAATGTTAAAAATAATATAGAATAGTATTTTAATATCGTACTTGTTTATCTCTTATCACGTTTAACTTGAATAAAAATATAAATTCAAGCATAGATTTAGGATATTTAATGATAAGTATGTGTTTGTAGATGTAGATGTGTATGAAAACCTATCAATTTGGTTTGATTTGGTTAAACCTGATAAAAGAAGAACATGTATGATTTTAAAATATTATTATTATATATTATTTTTAACTTTACTTTAAAAAACTATCTTCTAAGATAACAAAAATGTAAAACTTAATCATGTATTGTATTTTAGCTAATTATTGATCAATATTTCATTTGTTTATAGTCTTATAGATCATAACTCAAAAGCAAACAACAGATTATGTTGTTTGTGTGGTCCTGACTTGATAAATTGGTCAACTATGACCTTTGTGTAGTCAAAAAACACATGAACAATTAATACATAGGTTAACTGCAAAAGAAAATTTGACACATATAATTACTTGTTGCTTGGGTTGCATTACTCTATGCTTAAAATTCAAAAACTTATCAAAACAATAAGAAATATTCATTAATAAAAGCACATCATGTTTAGTAATCCTCAAAAGAATGAACTACAACTTACCAGTTATTGTATGCTAGTCTATTAATTAAAATTTTAAAAAAGAGAATACATTATGATAGAAATGTTTCTGTAAACTTGTCGTGATATCTTCAACCACTCACTTGGTGATATTAAATTACGGAATTTGAGCACCAAATAGAGCACAAAACCATTCTCCTAGAGGCCACATTGTTGGATTAAATCTAGTAATATATATGAGCCAATATAAAATTAATTAAAGTATTGTAGGTTATTTTCTTATTAGGCTCATAATAATGATCTATTTAGTTTTTAGGTTGAACCAATTGACGTCTTAAATGATTTGGGTTAATATATGTGTAGGAACCATAAGAACATTTTTTCATTTGTTGATAGATTAAATTGAAAATGTGCAATATCATAGCTTACTATATAATGGGGTTATGGTCCCCAAACCCTAAGTTTGGCCTCCTCTCTCACCCTCCATCTTGAGTAAAAAGAATAAGAGGAGCTTGATGATTTTGAAGATCGGATCTACGTTAGAGTAAGAGGGATTTCATGATTTCTTTATGGATTCAGGTATACTTTTGTATTTATACTTATTCGTGATGATTATGACATAAATAGATCTTAAAACTCATGATCAGATCTTGAAATATATTTTTTGATATAATATTTTTTTGAATATTTCAAGATCTGAATTTAACAAATGGTATCAGAGCTTAATTATGTCTTTTCATCATGGAATATTAAGTTTTTGATTGAATCATGTTGAAAATCATTGATTTTTCTTTTCCTTGTTGTTTCGTGCACGAAAAACTCTGATGTTGTGTTTTTCTATATTGAAATCATGTAAATATGACATCTTATTGATCTGATTTTTCAATCGTCGTCGGATTGGACCGTTACGAAGCCCAGGAGGCGCCAAAACATAGTTTAGGGGCTTGGGAGGCACCCGCCCGGCGACGATCTGGTCGTCAGTTGTTGCTCTACGGTCGCCTCTCTTCGGCCGTCGTATTTCTGAAGTCAGTTAAGACTTTTAACTTTTCAGGTATTCAGATCAAGGTTGGATCCATTTATCTATCTAATTAGTTATTTTGTGATAATTGTGTTGTAGACCCTGCTATTTTGTAATAATCATCTGTTGCATATGATTTAATAGAAAATTCACAGAATTTTATAATTTTTATTCAATTCTGAGTTTTTTGAAATTTTATTGTTAAGTCCTTGAACTTTAGCATTTTATCCAAAATGTCTTTGTATGGTTAACATATTGTTTATGTTAGAATTAACTTTTATTTTAAATTAATTAAATTTTAAATTACCATGCCTTAAGGGTTAATAGTTAGACCATGAACTTTAGGATCAAATAAATTCATTATTGGTGATCAACAGTTAATTGTCTTCTATTAAGAGTAGATTAATCCAAGTAACATTCTACCAAAGTAGGCTCTCTTACCTAGGTTAGCCTATTTGAGATAGAAAGATGTTAATGTATTTGAGATTCATGTGGACAGTAATCGGCCCAAAGGAAGATCAAGTTGATAATGACTTAATGAATGATGATTCAATCAATGTCCATCAAGGAATCAATAGTTCTGATTCTCAAAAGTAGATCGATGCTATGAATGATGAGTATAAATCTATGAAGGACAATGACATTTGGGATTTTGTTCCATTGCCTGAAAGAACGACGCTCATTGGTTGCAAATGAATATTTAAGACCAAGAGAGATTCGCAGGACAATGTGGAAAGATATAAGACTTGTCTTATCGCTAAAGGTTTTACTCAAAAGGAAGGCATTGATTATAAAGAGACTTTCTCTCCAATTTCATCGAAAGACTCTTTTCATATTATTATAGCATTGGTTGTTCATTTTGACCTTGAACTACGCCAAATAGACGTAAGAACGATGTTTCTTATTGGTGACATTGATGAGACGATTTATATAGTACAATTAAAACATTTTGCATTAGGTGACGCGAAGAAAATGGTTTGCAAACTTAAGAAGTCCATTTATGGTTTAATGCAAGCATTCTATCAACGGTATCACAAATTTCATCAAGTTGTCATCTCGTTCGATTTTAAGGTGAATTTGGTAAATGATTGTATATACTGTAAATGTAGTAAAAGTAAATGTATTTTCCTGGTTTTATATATTGATGACATACTTTTGGGCACTAATGATATGAATTTACTTAAAGAAACTAAGAAATTTTTCTCAAACAAATTTGAGATGAAAGATCTTGGTGAAGCTTCTTTTGTATTAGGAATCTAAATACTTCGAGATCATTTTCAAGGTATTCTTGGATTATCTCAAAAGAACTATATTGAAAAAGTCCTGAAAAGTTATAACATGAGTGGATGCAAGCCAGGAAATACCCTTGTGGCTAAGAGAGACAAGTTTAGTCTCAAACAATGTCCTAATAATGATTTTTACCATAAGGAAATGCAGAAAATTCCATATGCTTTAGTAGTTGGGAGTCTTATATATGTTCAGATTTGTACGCGTTTGGATCTTGCGTACATTGTTGGTATGTTAGGTAGATACTTAAGTAATCTAGGTATGGATCATTGGAAAGCTATTAAGCGGGTCATGCGGTATTTGCAAAGAATAAAAGACTTTGCACTTATGTACATGAAATCGGATCAGCTGGAGATCATTGGGTATTCTGACTCCGATTTTGCTAGATGTCAAGACAGTAGGACATCCACTTCAGGTTATGTGTACTTGTTAGCAGAAGGAACTATATCTTGAAAAAGTATCAAGCAGACACTTATAGTCCCTTCTACTATGGAAACTAAGTACGTAGCATGCTATGAGGCATCCAATCAGGGAATATGACTAAGGAATTTTATCACGGGTCTTCAGATTGTGGATGGAATTGAAAAATCACTTTAAATAATGTTGTGACAATAAATTTACGGTGCTATATTCTAATAACAACAATACATCTTCAAAGTCTAAGTATATAGACATTAAGTTTCTAGTTGTGAAGGAAAGAATCCAGAATAGTCAGTTGTCTATAAAGCATATTTGGACAAACTCTATGATTGTGGATCCACTCACCGAGGAAGTACCACCTATGATCATTCATGAGCATGTTACTTATATGAGTGTTGTATCATTCGATAATGTATCAGTTTAGTGGGAGTTTATATTTAAATGCTCTATTGTTAAAGATATTGTTTTCTACAAAAATAAGGTTTTGGGTTATTCATATTCTGGATATTTATGTTGATTTCACTAAAGTTTGGATCAGTTAAATATGAACGTGTTTAGATCACTTCGTCTAAATTCCATACTACACATCTACACTTGATCCATGTCATTGGCTGTATTAGCATTAGTGATCATTGTAGGTTGATTTATGCCTAAAGCAATGAAAACTTCTTTTATCCTATGTTGGTATAATTCATGGACCGAATTGTAAGATGTCTTTGTTAAAATAGCCATTTGAAGCAACTTATAAAGATTTAATGCTTTAATTGTTAATTTTATGTGTGGTTTAAGTGGAAGATTGTTAGATTAAATCCAGCAATATATATGAACCAATATAAAATCAATTAAAGTATTATAAACTATATTTTGACTAAGCTCATAATAATGATCTATTTGGTATTTGGGTTAAGTCAGTTGGTATCTTAAGTGATGTCGGTTAATATATGTGTAGAGACCATAAGGATACTTTTTCATTTGTTGATAGATTAAATTGAAAATGTGTAATATCATAGCTTGCTATATAATATGATTATGGTCCTCAAATTCTAAGTTTGGCCTCATTTTCTCTCATCCCCATCTTGAGAAAGAAGAACAAGAGGAACTTGGTGGTTTGGATGACCGGATCTACACTAGAGTAACAAAGATTTCACGATTTTTTCATAGATTCACGTATTCTTCTGCATTTACACTTATTCGTGATGATTATGATATGAACAGATTTTAAAATCCATAATTGATCTTGAACTATCTTTTTTGATATAATATTTTTGTGAATATTTCAAGATCTAAATTTAACATGCATTCGATAAGTATTTGCATGTCATTGATGATTCTTTGGCCAAACATGATGACTTGTCCATTGATTGGAAAGTCAGATTGATCATGGAGTTTTGATTTTAGGGTGAGGACAGTACCAAGACGGTTTAACATTCATAATGAATGTCTACCCAGTCAAGGAGTGCACTATAACCTCCCTCTTCTTGCTTTTCTAAAATCGATAAAGAATTTCGATTTATTTCCATCACCGATAAATATCCCTCCTTTCTGAATTCTCTTTATTTCTTGTCATACAACTTCAATATAAGTTTGCATGCATTTTATAAGCACACGATTGTTAAGTTCACCATTCCATTTGATGCTTCTTCTCAAAGCAATGGTTTGAAATTTAGTTTTAAAAAAAAGGTTTATTATACATCAAATGTAGATATTTCTGTTGTTATCATGTATCATCGTTCATTCAACACTATCTATAATTTTCTATTCAAATAATAAGAAATAAATTTAAAATTTAATTTATACAAGGAAAAATTCAAAATTGGTAAACAAAAGAAACTTTTAAATTTTCTACCAAGACTCAAGAGTCAAGATATTTTGAACAAAACTATAGTCAGTCACTATGCACATTTTAGAATGCAATTTCAAAATAAAATGTTTACATATAAAATCGTTACAATAATCAGTGAATAAACTAATGTTCAATGAACAAGTTCAAATATGCATATTTTCAATACTAGGGCATACTTGGAAATTGGAATACATCTATAAGTATTTATGAGCTTAAGTGCAAATATATTCTTCTCTAGTTACATTAGATAGCTAAACATGTCATATGAATGTCTAAATTAAAATATATCTGATGAAGATATTTTTGTTAGTATAAAGTTATAATTTAAATTTAAAAAATAGTATTATAGTAAAAGAAATCTAATAGAAAATTTTAAAATAAATGAATTTGATCTATAGTATGTAAAATTCGATCGACCCTCTTGGAACACAGTGGTAAATGATCATACTTAGATGCTCAAGGGGATTTCTTAAATCAAATTTGGAAACTTGGAGAAAAAAGTGGGAAGAAGAATAATGTCTATTGAGAAAATCTGACAACTAGAAACAAGGAGGGGCTTAACAACATCTTTCGAGAAATAAGTGGAGAGAAAAAAGCCATCTGCTCAAAAACTTCGACAACGAAGTATGACGAAGAGCTTAACGCAATGTAGTTTTTGTTGGAGTAAAGCATCAAAATCATAGTGCATGTCAAATTTCACGCTACGTAAACTCTGACAATGTGGCAAAGTCAAAGGTTCGTCAAATAACACCCGACAATAAATACTATATAGAAATAATGTCGAGTTTATTTGTTAAAACTTCAATTTTTGAATCTAAGTAAATTAACTTTTGACTAGAATCTGTCGTACCTTAGTTTCTAGAAATATAAAGATATCACTGTTCTAAAAGTTACATACTTTTAAGAAATTGATAGTAGAATTATTGAACCATTGTAGTTTTTAAGAGAAATTATATTTTCAAAAATTATTCAAAAACTCCACAAAACGGAGCAGCAGTTTCAATCCAAATCATATTAAAAAAAATCAGCAATATAAATAAAAGGAGTGTTCTGACTTCTGAGATTGCAACAAAAGATTTTTGTATTATATTATTACTTTTTTTTCGGTAGAGTAGAAAAAAAAAAGGAGAATAAGTAATAATATGATACAAAAATCTTTTCTGCCAAAAAAAAAGAAGTAATAATAAAATACAAAAATCTTTCGTTACAATCAGATTATTACTTATTTTCACTCATACTAAAATATCAAACTGAAATTCAAAGTTTTATCAACATCGTTCCATCGAGATACACTTGAAGGACAGCAAAGCATGTGCATACATTATTCATACCGACGTACTGTTATATGTGGCTGTGGGTCTTGTGTGGAAGCTTTTATTAAAGTTTATACTAGCTGTACTGTGCAAATGTAAAATTACCTTTGCAGCACTCTACCCCTCATCAAATTCTCCACGCTTTCTCCTCCTCTCCTCTTCTCTTCGGAAACAAAGAGAAAGAGGGAAACCACCACCCCAAATCCCCATCTCCGTGACGAGATTTGCAGAGGAGGAGGAGGAGGAGGAGGAGAGAGAACAAGGAAGAAGTAGAAGGAGGAAAAGATCCACTTCAAGATCTCATCTTTCCCGTAAAAAACGGACCTCTCTCTGTTACCTGGTTTGTCTTTGTCTTTTTTGGGAAAAAAAAATGGATTTTTTGTGTCAAGGACCACGGAATTTGATATTTTTCTTGGGTTCCTTCATCCTCTGTTTGCTTCTGTTTTCGATCTGTGTTGATTGGGTTTGTTTGGATTATGGTGGATGGGTTGGGAAGAGTTTATGTGCGGGAGAACGGAATTGGCTTTGGCTGTCTTAGGTTTTGGGCGGAAGGGGCATGTGATTGGTGTGGATTTGACTGCTATGTTTGAATTGCAGTTCGTTTTTTGTTCACATGATGATATTGTGAATACCAAGGCTTTTTCCACTAATGATTGATCCAGGGTATGCAGAATGGAATTAATTTTACCTGGGCGGTTGGGTATAATTTAGAATGTCGTACGACTGCGGTCGATCGTATCCTTTTGTTATTATTCTCATGATATTCCTTATTTTGAAGATTTAGGTTCATTTTCCTCAGTGAACTCGTTTTGTTCATTTTCCCAATTGGAGTTGGACCCGTTTTGTTCATTTTCCTCTAACAGTTTGCCTTTAATTTCCTGTTGAAGGATTTTGATCAGAAGAGAAGAAAGCCCTTTGTTCCTACTTGTTGTCTTCTTTGATTTATGGTCAGCTTTTGCAACTGTTTTTTTATCAACGAACAAGTTTCCCTAATCTGGGCTTGCCCTTCCTTTGATTGATAAAAATCCCAATAAATTGGGCTGGCATTTGTCTCTGACCTTTTGTTGTGATTATGATTTTGGATAACGTATGTTATAATTGTCTTTTCCTAATTGGTAAACTGGGATAAGTATTACATGACTTGTGCTCTTATTCCACAACAACAGTGCAGGATTTAGTTGCTGCATGTTGCAGTGAGTTGTGGAATGTGACTTAAAAGATTAATCTGAAGTTGTAATATATACAAGCTTGTGGGTTGAATTGCGTCCTAATTGTTTGAAGATTTGGCAAGCATATGAATTTCTTCACAGAACAAACCAGGACTTCTTCTTAAGGTGAGCAATATAATCTTCACAATACTCTTTAAGGTAAGCATAGGATTTAGTTACATCCCAATTGTCATGTAAAAAGCAGTACTCCTTACAAATCAAAAATATTGTATTTTAAGTTGAGATTTGAAGCTTATTCTTAAGGTGAGCAATGTACACCTTAGACGTAGAACTTCAAAAGTATTATATTTTAGCTTCTTCCATTTTTTATTATGCAAGAAATTTATGTTTTCAACCTGTACAAAACCCTGTATATTCTCTCTGACTGGTGCTTATATGTTCTTTTCTTGTGATATTTAGTAGCAACTTTGGATCATCGTGCTTGTAGCTGTCAGATATATACATAATTAGCATAATTTGTACAGAATTTCTTGTAGGCTTAATTTCTATAAAAAATTGCAGGGTGATTTTTTTCCCATTTTCTGTATTCCTTACAGAACTTGCAAAAAGAAAGGCATGCCATTTGAGTTGGGCAACATCAGTTGAGCCAATTCTTTACCTTTTTTTTTTTTGGCATAAAAAAGCACCCTGGCCTTTGCCATTATGTTACACTAATTCTTAAAAAAAAAACCCATCACTTTGTACATCTAAGGCTACTATAGGTTATGATTTCATATGGGAAGGCTTATGTCAAAAGAAGGTGA
This sequence comes from Posidonia australis, assembly GCA_024699735.1. Lineage (NCBI taxonomy): Eukaryota > Viridiplantae > Streptophyta > Magnoliopsida > Alismatales > Posidoniaceae > Posidonia > Posidonia australis. The sequence goes on from JAMKQA010005809.1 coordinate 37,216, forward strand.
ATTTTTATGTGTGCAATACGTGTGATAAGATGCTAAAATTTTTGTTCATTGGATAACAAGAGAAGTCCACCTCATGATGGCTAAGCACCACCAAAATGATAAGGAATGCGTCCTTTTTCACTTGTGTTTTCTTTTAGTGCGTCTTTAGGTATAGGCAGGAATCAACTCCAGCAGACAGGACATACATCCAATGATAAAATCACTCACAAATGCAGGGAGTTTATATGGTTGGTTTTACTGTTTTACATAGGTGGCCGCTTCCTTTTGCACCTTACCTTCTTGATAGTTAGTTACTATTTTTCATAGTTTAGAGTTGCTAGTTGTTTGAAGCTATTGGTATTATATATGTTGTAGGGGCTTTTTCCTTATGCACTTTAAGTCTGTGAGAGTTGCATGCTGCTTTCCTTAGTTTAGAGTTGCTTGTTGTTCGAAGCTATGTTATATGTTCACAGACAAGCAGTCAATTTTAAAATATTTGCCATCCATTTCGGTTTTACTAAAAATTACTTGCAAAGGTGGAAATACATATATCTTTAAAAAAAGTGGATAATATCATAAATTTTTAAATTATTTCATCCAAGCAGAAGAACAAATTATTATTTTTGTCATAGGCCTTTGGTTCCTGCATGTGCAAGAATGTGTTAAAGAATGCTCTCGGCAAAAAGGGACATTTTCTATTATTTTGGTAGGTCCCACCATCATGGATGGCCATCTTGTATCATTTAACAGTTTGGATTTTTGCACATCTTATCATGCATCTTGAGGTCTCCAAAACTCATTTGCCTTTAGCTGATTCATAATTTATCATCATGTCATTTCACATATATTTGGTGACTGATTGTGGATCATGCTTCCCTTTTTCTGTTGGCTCAACATTATCTCAGTATAACATTTCTAAAGGATATACACTGATTTTCTAAAGGTTGATTATATGTAGTGTCAATAATATTTTAGTCCTCGGGACTCAAGTAAAACATAGTCTAACATTTTAAATGACTTAGCAGTGTGCAATAAAGAGTTAAAGATGTCAGACAAGGAAGAGAGTACTTGCGCTGATGCAGATACACATGGTTTGCACAAGCAATGGGATGAATTGGCATGTCCAATCTGCATGGATCATCCACACAATGCTGTCCTCCTCCAATGCAGCTCTTATGACAAAGGCTGCCAATCTTATATATGTGATACCAGTTATAGACATTCAAATTGCTTGGACCGGTTCAAAAAATTGAGAGCAAACCAAGCGAACAACCATTCTCAAAGTAGTTCTTCATTCCTTGAAAATCACAATGGAGAGAGTCATGAACAGATGTCTACATATACTCCCCCTTCACAAACTGCTTTTGGAAGACGAATGGTGGTGACAAACATGACTGATACTCATGAAGATAATATGGACGAAAGTAATGCTGGAGTCTCCACTGGCTTAGAGGAAACACTGGAACAATATAGTGCTCAAGCCCCAGGGGAGCTTATTGAAACTCAGAGACAAGAACGAATGGATCTTGATGAGTCTGGCGGAGGTTCCGCAACAGAATCAAATAGGACACTGAAATGTCCCCTTTGTCGTGGAACAGTGTTTGGGTGGAAGATTGTGAAAGAGGCGAGAGAGTATCTTGATCTTAAATCAAGGAATTGCTCTCGTGAGTCATGTTCTTTCTCAGGAAATTACAGGGAACTGCGCAGGCATGCCAGGAGGGTGCACCCCACTACAAGGCCAGCTGATGTTGAACCTTCAAGACAACGTGCATGGCGTCGTTTAGAACGTCAGCGGGACTATGGTGACATCCTTAGTGCCATTCGGTCAGCAATGCCTGGTGCAATTGTGTTTGGGGACTATGTTATTGATAATGTAGATGGGAGATCGAATGGTAGGGAAAGTGTTGGGTCAGATGAGGGTGGTGGACCATGGTGGACAACATTTTTTCTTTTTCATATGTTCAGCAGCCCTCTTAGCTCTCTCAATGAGTCAAGGAGCTCTTCAAGAGCTTGGAGGTCACATCGGCGCCCATCAGGACATCGCAATCTTTGGGGTGAGAACTTGCTGGGTTTGCAAGATGATGATGACGATTGGGAGAACAACGACATTCCGATTCCCAGGAGGCGTAGGAGGCTCACAAGGCCAAGGCCGAATGAGGAGCCACCATAAGATTCAACCCTTCTGGTAAATTTATGCTTTCAGATACATCCAATACATGAATGGTTGTATACTTGCATTTCCTTGTATTGTTTCAGCCCCAATCATGAATTTAGTGCATGCCTAAATGTCATGCTCTTATGAAGTGTTGTTAAAAATGTTAATATTTGTCAAGGCTGTTGCAGAATCATGGAATATCATGGAAATCCTGCAGCACAAAGGGAAATGGGACTTTGCTGAAGATTGGAATAATGGGTTGTATGCATTCCTTTCATATATTTAATTATTTATCGAAATGTATGTTAAGCTTGGAATTTGCGTCAGAAGCTATAATTACTTTATGGATGAAATAGGGATGTATGGCATCCATCATCAAATGTACAGAATCATGAATCTGTGCTGTACCCAGTTTAGTTCATTCCTACTTGACTGTTTATGTGGGTCTATTCGTTCTTTTATTAAAAGTTCTACAGCTATTAGTTCATGAAGATACTTGGCCAATGTAGCATTTGATTGCCAAATTCCTTGTCTCAGTGTTCTTCTTCTTGGGGTGCAACGTATTATGTCACGGATGCTGGAGGATAAGGTAGGCATTGAAAGGTCCAACAAAATGCTCTGGTGCAATTCCAAAACAAATTATTAAATGTATCGGCCTTAGATATGGTGAAAACAAGATTTAAAAACATCATTTTTAAGTCTCAAACACAGCCATTGTATTAAGGCCGAGATCATCTTAGATATGCGTAGACGTCGTGCAGATATAAGAAATGCTCAAGATATCCTCTCACGATCTGTATCAAAAAATCGCAAGAAAATCGTCTTCCCCAAGTTTGCGGTTGTACGATCCTGAGGATGTTATATGTGGTCAGATAAATAATTATTTTATAAGTTATGTGTGGTCATGTACGGTTCAGTCATGGAGCTTCTTATGCGGTCATGGAAATAGTAGTCACAAGTAATTGTCAGGTTCTTTAACTCTAGATGCTCGATGGATTACGAGAACTTAAAAGGTGTTTCTACCAATAGAATTTGATAGATACAAACATTTTTAGTCGTAGTCATTCATTTAAACATATAGATGATGGGATTTGTAGTTGGTAAATAAGTAATTCTAATTATCGATAGATAGTTATAATTTTGTAAGACAATGTCGTAAATATTATAGAATTTTCCTTAAAATAAATTTAGTGTAAAAGTATCTTATCTTTCTTACACTTCCAACTTGTATTCAGTTAATAAAAATATCTCTTCCTTGTTGATAGCTCAAGTAAAATTAACCCAAGTTCAAAGAAAAAGGAAAGAAGCCTGTGCCTTTAAAACCAAAATCCATCTCATTAAACGACTTCATTTCAAGCAGAATACGACACCTATAAGTTTAAATAGACCTAGACGTTTCTATCTGATTAGCATAAAATTATGCATTTTTATGTCCATATTTATCTTTAGTTTTTTTATATCAATAATGCTACTTAGGTATTTTAGTAGTTTCTCTCAAGAATAAAGAAATAAAACATATTCAAAAAGGAAATGCAGGGTAAAGTGAAAAAAGTCTAGAAGTACCCAATGGTCAAGGATAGCATTGTAAGTGAGATGGGTATCATCCATTACGCAAGTGATTCAATCCATTGAAATTGAAAGGGTTAAGGCAAGATCTTTTTCACTTGTTGATTCATCACCTTTTATCTCACCTACTTAGGGTCCATTTGGTAGAACTTCAGTTTCTGAACTCAAGTGTAGAAGTTAGCTTCTGGTTAAAATCTATCATACCTCATCTTCTGAAAATGTAAAGGAATTATTGTTTCAAAAACTACATGCTTCTGAAAAGTTGATTAGTATTTAATAGAACTATTGGACCATTGTAGCTTTTGGGTAGAAGTTATATGCTCAAAAGTTGTCCAAAAATTTTACCAAACGCATCTTCAGTGGGTAAAGATACAAGTTGGTTACCCACCAATAATCTGTAGATAATGTTGGAGGATGTAATAGATTTATTTTAGATTGTTTATGTTGTTAAATTTCTTATTAACAATTATTAACATGTTACATGATTTCCTTATGCCATTATTGTTTATTATAGATTTTAGAATTTGATTATAGGTTTTATGGATTTTTCTTAGATACTTTTTTCACCGTTATTGTAACACCTTAGCGTTACACAGTAGTATAGAAACTACTTAAATAATTTATTTAAATCTAAATAGGCAGAACTAGACAAATAAACAATTTCAAATTATAACCTAGACCTATATGCAGCTAAGTGACTCCGAAAATCACACCAAAGCAAGGCTGCACTTTCACTATGTACTTGAGACAAAACAATTAAAAACCACACGTGAGTGACATTAATGTCACCCAGTACGTGTCTCAAAAAAAAACACACAAAACTGACAATCCTAAACCGTTATCAAAACCACGAGAAAACACGATTTCTAAAAAGCCAATACTCACGTGATTCGGTAAAACATTGTAAATCATGTCTTTTCAAAACTTTCTTGTCATTTTTTTAAAAAAATCTCATGCACATTTATAAACCATTTTCATGCATTTCTAGAAGCCATTTCTCATCTAGAATCCGGTCCAAAACACAAATCATTTCATATCTCAAGTCACAACAAACCAAGACTGGAAACTAGCAAAAACCATAAATCTCAATCTATCTCAAAACTTGTCCTATCACCCTGGCCACAAGTGATCAACCTAGTCATAAGCAATTGTCAAGGTTCCATCCCTGTCCACACTGCAGTGTTGTGGTAAACCACCCCGCGCATGAGTTCAACAGCCCCAACTGCAATCTCAAATTAACATACCCTCACTGGTACAAGTACGAAATGTATCCTCATGACGCCCCTAGTGCCCGAGCACCTGGAGACTCCAATCCTAGACCTGACCGGCACCGACACTGAGGGTAGTTTGAGTCCACCATGCCCTAGCTTCTACAGTACCACTACAGTTTCAAGGCTCACTCCTCAGACCAAAACTCGGCAACCACTGCCTATGGCACGTCCCAACCACTCAGAGGTCTCTCTACCCTTGTCAATACGACCAGTTGGCCTATACGTGATTCCTACAAATCTCGACAAATTTTTTAAAATATATGTGACTTCCTTTAAAGCTCTTTTTAAAATTAATTCTCAAAATCATTATCAAAACTCACTTCACACTCTTTATTTTCCTCAAACATTATTTTGCCATATTTATGGTTCTCACTAACCATTATCACATTATTTGCACATTTATTGGCTCACAATCATTTTCTAGGCATTTCCTACTCATTTCAGGAAATCCTCATTATCTGTTTCATTATCCACATTTATTTCATGCATTTATATTTATTCAACGGCATTTATTCTCAAGAAAATTATTGAGAAACAAATTCTACCAAAACACTGAAACATGCAAAAGTCATTGGTCAAATTCGTCGACTAAAACCACTGACAAAAACCATGAGTTATACTCGCCAACAAAAGTCGTTGCCTGTTTTACAGACATGCTAGAAAACATAGCATTGACACCCATTCGAAAAAAAATCCACAAAACTCATATAAATTCCATGAAAATTATCAGAGATCATTCCTTTAAGTCTAAGGCATATAAACATTACACGACACAATCAAAACACGAAATTAACATGATATCCGTTCATTTTTCATAATCATCCTTATTTCTCATAATACATGAATAAATTTACTAAAAATCCCAAATTCACACCACAGGCACATTATCCACAAATTAATACTTCCATCTTGATCACCATATCAAAATATACTCCTAGGCATGCTTCTAGGAATCTAAAAAGGAGGGAAACGTGTACAGGTTCGAGTTCGCCAGTGATTTTCAACTCTAGTGAGCTTTTCTGGCAACCTCCAACAAGCTTCGACGAGCCTCCCAAACCTCTCCTCCTTCCCAGCGATGTTTCTCACTTCCGGCAGAGACGGCGGTAGCTGCTCACCGATAGCAAACCTCCGCTTCTCCCTCTCTTAGCCTCACTCTCCCCCTCTCTGCAACATAGAATTTCCCACCCTCTCTCTCTCGTTTTTCTCTCCTGCCTTTTTCCCAACAAAAAGGAGGCCTTGGGACGAAGTGGGTGACAAGCGGATGCAAGCAGCTGTCGACGGGAAAAGTAGGTGTTAGGCAGGCAAGCGGCATTTCCTGTTTCCTAACATTTTACTGTTCAAATGCCTCATCGGCAATTCTCACCACTAAAAGCTGCCAGTAAGAATTGCCTAGAATATCTGCCAACTATATTCGCTAAAATAGTCCGCTGACTAGATCTACTATCTTGATTTGCTTGTCCCTTACTGAACCAAATTAGAGAAAAAAATGAGAGCTCAACTCAAAGAATCCAATCACAAATTCAACTAAAGTATCACCACACGTTCCCATAATCACAGGAAAACAAGTTCCAAGGCACAATCACTGATATGAAATTTCAATATCAAAATACATTGTCTCAGATTACAAACTTGGATATTACATCCTACCATCCTTAAATGAATTTTGCCTTGAAATTCGCTGCTAATAGAACAAGTGGGGGTACAAGGACTACATGTCTATCTCTCGCTCCTAAATAGTCTCTTTCCTGCGATGGTACTGATACTGAATCAACACAAGAGGTATCACTTTGTTTCTAAGGACCTATTCTTTCCTGTCTAGTATCTACACAACGTCCTCCACCATGGACAAATCTTCCTACAACTATCCTGGCTAAACTAGAATCACTTGGGAAGCATCAGCCAAATACTGTTTTAGCATTGAGACGTGAAACACACTGTGCACGCCTGAAAGCTCTGGAGATAAATCCAACCTGTAGGCAACTTCTCCGACTCTCCTGGAGATTCTGTAGGGTCTAATGTAGCGAGTACTCTACTTTTCCCCCTTCTCAAATCTTGTTACTCCCTTGGTTGGTGATACCTTTAGGAAAACGAAGACCCCTACCTCGAATTCCAATGGTCTACGCCTCCAATCATCATAACTTTTCTACCTGTTTTGTGCAGCTGCCAATGTCTTTCTGATTAGATCCACTTTATCAGCATACTACTGCACAATCTTCGGACCCACGAGCTGTCTCTCACCTACTTCATTCCAACAAGTCGGTGTCCTGCAAGGTCTCCCATACAATGCCTCATATGATGCCATACCAATGTTGGAGTGATGACTGTTGTTGTAGACAAATTCAATCAAGGGCAAATGATCTTCTCAACTTCATCTAAAGTCCAAGGCGCAAGCCCACAACATATCCTACAAAGTCTGGATAGTCCTCTTTGACTGACCATCTATCTGAGGGTGAAAGACTATGCTGAAATTCAATATGGTGCCAAAAGCCTCCTGTAACGTCCTCTAGAATCTCGATGTAAACTTGGTGTCTCTGTCAGATACAATTGACACCATAACTTCATGCAATCGGACTATCTCAGCCACGTAAACTCTGTTAGTTATGGTAATGGGAGATTCACCCTTAATTGACAAGAAGTGTACTGACTTCGTAAGTCGATTCACAATTACCTAGATTGCATTGTTCCTTCTCTTGGTCTTGGGTAGCCCTATCACAAAATCCATCGATACATGTTCCCATTTCCAAATTGAAATATCCAGAGGTTGCGGCATTCTTCTGGGCTTTTGATGCTCTATTTTGACCATCTTGTAGGTTGTACATCTCGCCACATGCTCAGTAATCTCTTTCTTCATTCCAAGCTACCAGAAATTTCTTTTTAGATCCTTGTACATCTTGGTACTCTCTGGATAAAAAGTGTATCTAGACCTATAGGCTTCATCTAGCAATCTCTGTTTCACTTCCTCCACCTGAGGCACAAATAGGTGCATGTCATATCTGAGTCCTCCATTTGCACCAATAGAGAAATGAGGTGTGTGACCATGCCGACCCGAGGGAGGCGGGAAGGAGGATCACAGCCATGCCAGGATGGCGAAGGCGCACGGAAAGGAAAAAAAGCAAGAAAAGGGAGTCGCCACCTAGTCTTTTAATGGAAAGACAAGGAAAATCAAGAAGAACCTCAAGAAAATCAAGAGGAAAGACAATATGCTCAATGAATGCGTGCTCCGTGCGAAATGGATGATGTAGGATGAATGCGAGCCAGAGAAAGGGTAAGGATTCTGGTTACGCATGGGGAAGGGGTTAGGCACCTCCACGTGCCCGAGAAAACTCGGTCTTTCTAGGTTTCCTACTGTCTATGGTCAGCTAAATGCATGCTTGCTTATTCTACATGCTTATGTATGATAATGATGAAATCATGCCAAAATCAAAGTAAAAAGAAGTCAAATGGGGAAAAGAAAAGTTATTCCGTGGGTCAAATGTATGCATGGACAATGCCGCTTTACTGTACGCCCGTGGGCGATGAGGAAAATCGTGAAATTCTCGAAAAGCGTCTCGCAAAACAGTGAAATTCCGAGAAAATCAAAAAGGGGAAAATAATCCTTGTTTCGGGACCATGTCGGTTTTGTAAGCCTTTTACTGTACGCCCTCGGGCAATGGAAAACCAAAGCAAGTGAAAAATTACGGCAAACCGAGGGAATCACGGAAAACGAGGAGAAAACTAAACTTGGGACATAACTAAAAAGCGTGCTCCGAGTCAGGAAGAAAAGACAGAAAGAAACCGTGCGAAATGATGCAAAAGTATGCAAAATGCAAGTGTGTGTGCAAAATCGGAGAATACAGGGGGTTTTCTGCAAAAAGCCCAAATCTGAGGAAAACCGGAGTCCGAAAGCTCAAATCATCAGAAAGCACATAGAAAACAACACATTCCATGCATGTATGCCAAATCCGGGGTCAAACGGGCATTTCTAGTGCAAATAAAATCCTCTAGGGGTTAAAATGCAATTTACCCACTAATGCATGCAATGTATGTCAATTCTGCACAAAA